>MU185136.1:55842-121699 GCA_016904865.1 Pissodes strobi
CGAAAATGTGGTATAAAATGTTTTCGAATGTCGCTTCTCATTATTTATTAATAAAAAGAAATCACGAAAAAAAAATGTTTGCATCACCCTGTATTTTGAAAACTAAGCGTCATTCGAAAAAATTTTATACCACATTTTCGTCTTAAAATTACGTGAGGATTCACCAGTTTAATTTTTTTACCGAGGTTAGGAAACACCCTGTATATACAGGGTGTCCGGTAAGTTCGGGGCAAACTCTCGGTAGCTTATAGGGGATGTCAAAATAAGTCTAGTGTTTCATATAACTTTTTCCCTACAGCGCCTCCTAACGGAGATACCGGGGCGATAATGTATACTCAACAATTCACATTCTTGGTTTTAACTTTTATACCACTCTGTATAATTCAATAAAATTTTGGGATTTTCTTGAGGGGATTATTATCCTTAAATCGACATTACAATGTGCTCTTTAAAGTTTTAAGGAAGTCAGAAACGGACTGGCTCTCACACAAAACGGGCGAAATTTTTGACAGGTGTCATTCAATTGCGACGAAAATATGATTCTCAGATACTCCCAAGATTTTACTAAAAAAAAGGTACTCTTCATTTTTTTCGATTAAATCAACCGTTTTCGAGAAAATTTAACTTTTATTAGTTTCTAATTTCAGTATTCTTTAATCATTATTATGGTGGAATTAGACAAACTCCAGGTTAGTAAGCAGGTTGTTTCACTGACACAACAAGTCCTAAAACTGAGCTTTATCCACAATACCGAAACAGAATTTTTGCACTCGACGCGCGTTTCGCTAACCATGTTAGCATCATCAGGAGATGATTAAGACTCCAGATGATTAAGATGATTAAGACTCCAGATGATTAAGATGATTAAGACTCCAGTCTTAATCATCTCCTGATGATGCTAACATGGTTAGCGAAACGCGCGTCGAGTGCAAAAAATCTGTTTCGGTATTGTGGATAAAGCTTAGTTTTAGTGCATGTTGCCGAAGGTTCCAAACCCCAACATAGTTGACACAACAAGGTTGACAAGTTTTGTCAAAAACTCTTATTAGTCGTACAAAATAGTTATTTAAGCAACAAGTGTGTAAAGTGACCTTTTTTTATGGATGGGAATCCCATGAATAAAAAAAGGGTACTTTACGCATGAGTAACATACAAATTTTTTTCTGCTACCAAAAAATATATAAAAAAACAAAATAATATTAAAATACTTTACGCACTACTCTAAACGTTAAAAAAAATGTCTGATTTACTTTACGCACTAGTGCGTAAAATAACTTACTTTCCGCAGCTCCAATTAAAAAGGCCTATTTTACGAATCTTAGAGAGTGCGTAAAGTGAGTACTTTACGCACGGTAGTAGAGAAAATAATTTAATATAGGCAGAATACTCTCTCGCAGAATACACTGACATGCATTTGGTTTATGGAGAGGCTTTGTGTAATTCATTGCAGGCAAGGAGAATTTATTTTGAAAGATTTCCAGCTCGAGTTTTACCCAATCGAAAAACATTTGAAAGAATTGATCGTCGGTTAAGAGAAACAGGTAAAATAAAAAACGCATATCATTTATTTAGGGAGCCTTTTACCCCGACGCACGCGACGTAGTGGAGAGGGTGCTCAAAGAAACGCAAGAATTCCCGAAGTGGAGGAGCGTATTTTGGAACAAATTGAGGAGAATCCGTCTAACAGTATTCGCAAGTTAGCAACACAAACTGGCGTAACAAAATGGGTGGTTCCTTAAAGAACAACTGCTTCATCCATACCACATTCAAAAGGTACATGCTATGTCGCCAGAAGATTACCCAGCAAGACTCGACTATGCCAACTGGTTTTTGCAGTGACATAGGGAAAATAACAACTTTTCGGGCATAATTATTTTGTTTTCGGATGAAGCAGGTTTTACCCGAGATGGAATAATCAATTCTCATAATTTACATATCTGAACAGAAGAGAATCCCTGTGCGATTATTCAAACAAAACACCAGCAAAGGTTTATGGTCAATGTATGGGCTGGTATAATTGGAAACCATCTTATTGGTCCATTTTTTTAGACGATAGATTAAATGGTGCACGCTACTTGCAATTCTTGCAGCAATAATTGAAGGAGCTACTGGAAGATGTACCTCTTCGCATTAGAGTATCCATGTGGCTTATGCACGACGGTGCACCACCCCATTTCGACCATTTAGTGCGCCAATATTTGACTGCTGTTTTTGGCCAACAATGGATTGGTCGTGGAGGACCCTTTCCGTGGCCAGCTAGATCCCCAGATCTCAATCCATTGGACTTCTTTTTCTGGGGTTATTTAAAGGAATTAGTTTATTCAACGCTAGTTAATTTTAGAGAAGATTTTGTTCTAAGGATTAGGCAGTATTGTGGACAAATTCGAAACAATCCTGGTACGTTGTTTGCAGTACAACGAGAATACCTGTGTAGATTAAGAAAGTGTATTCAAGTTCAAGGAGGGCATATTGAACATCTGCTTAAGTAACATCTTACTCTCAACTGTTACCAAACAGAACCTACTACTTCTTATGCAAAGCATTTTTTTTTATTTTATTACTGCAAAAATTTGAAACTAATTTTCACCTGTCTCTCAATTCTTTAAATGTTTTTCGATCCGGTAAATCTTAAGCTGAATGTTTCAGAATAAATTCTCCCTTCCTCCAATGAATTACAGAAAATTTGTAAAGAACAAATGACTTCAAATAATTTTTAAAATTCGTACTTGATTAGAACTTATAGGCTTCTTAGTTAGTAGTTGTCAATTTTATTTTCTTTATGTTAATTTAATATTATAATTTAGGTTTTTTCACTAATTAATGATATTTGAAATAAATAATTTATTTATCAGATCATTGACCTTCTTTTACAACGATCGCTTATTGAACAAATGTTCTCGAAAACGGTTGATTTAATCGAAACAAATGAAGAGTACCTTTTTTTTAGTAAAATCTTGGGAGTATCTGAAAATCATATTTTCGTCGCAATTGAATGACACCTGTCAAAAATTTCGCCCGTTTTGTGTGAGAGCCAGTCCGGTTCCGACTTCCTTAAAACGTTAAAGAGCACATTGTAAAGGCGATGTAAGGATAATAATCCCCTTAAGAAAATCGCAAAATTTTATTGAATTATACAGAGTGGTTTGAAAGTTAAAATCAAGAATGTAAATTGTCGCGTATACCTTTGCGACCCTGTATCTCCGTTAGGATGCGCTGTAGGGAAAAAAGATATATGAAACACTAGACTTATTTTGACATCTGCTATAAGCTCCCGAGAATTTGCCCCGAACTTACCGGACACCCTGTATATGAATGGAAGGTTATCAAGCAAAGCTCAAGGAAACAAGTCTACAGTCCTTCATTTCGAAGGAGACTGCGGTGGCCCTTTAGTTTTAAAGGAAACACCAACGACGAGATCCATAAAATAGTAAAATCCTAAAAGCATGCTTAGTGTAGAGGAATGCTGTTTTGCTTCCTCGGTGGACTACGAAAAGTATCCACCCATAGCTCGTCAGGGTACTGACAACTTAACTATACACCAGCATGTGAAATTTGGCGATAATTTCACATGCTGGTGTATAGTTAAGTTGTCGGTACCCTGACGAGCTATGGGTAGATACTTTTCGTAGTCCACCGAGGAAGCGAAACAACATTCCTCTACACTAAGCATACTTTTTGAATTTTACTCTTTTATGGATCTCGTCGTTGGTGTATTTCCTTTAAAACTAAAGGGCCACCGCAGTCTTCTTCGAAATTAAGGACTGTAGACTTGTTTCCTTGAGCTTTGCTCGATAACCTTCCATTCATTTAGTTTCCATGCCATTTGGCGATAATTTCACATGCTGGTGTATAGTTAAGTTGTCGGTACCCTGAGGAGCTATGGGTGGATACTTTTCGTAGTCCACCGAGGAAGCGAAACAACATTCCTCTACACTAAGCATGCTTTTAAGATTATATATATATATATATTAATTGGTATTAATTAGCAAGAATTTCTTGCTGCCTTGCTGCAATTATATTTTCTGGGATTTTATATTGATTGATAAAAAGAAACTTATTTACTAGTCTCTCTGGGTAGGAATTGTCCACCAGTATGCCCTTCAGCTGTGCGATGGATTGATCTCTGTAGTCCGGGGGTGTTAGTTTGGTTGCTCTAGCTTTCAACCCTTTCTCATATCATCTGATGAAAACTAGAGCTAGCGCAACCAAACTAACACACCCGGACTTCAGAGATCAAACTATCGCACGGCTGAAGGGCATACTGGTGAACATATCCTACCCAGAGAGACTAGAATTAAGTTTCTTTTTAACACTCAATATAAAATCCCAGAAAATATCATTGAAAGACCCTCTCAACCTCCATCTTTAAATACATTAACTGCAATAGGGCAAAACTCTAACATTGAGGATACAATAAGTAATATTACCAATGACAGACCCAGATATTTCTCTTTAGCATTCATAGAGGGTTTGACATGCAAACTCACTAACCTTTTCAAAAATGTAAATATCAAAATTGCAAAGAGACAAGTTAAAACTTTATTTTTAATTTACACAAGAACAAAGTCTCCTCTACCACTGAATGAGAATTACAACATAGTTTAAAAAGTGCCAGGTAAAGACTGTCTGTGCAATAAAGGTCAAACATCTAGAAACCTAAAAGGTCGTTTAACATCTCATAGGAGTGACATCCGAAAAGGGGCCCAATCCTGTTCACTAGCAGAACGTATTCAAGAACTGGATCATGAATAACACTGAGATTTTGGAACAAGTAAATTCCTACTACTGAAGGATTTTGCTAAAAATGGCCCATATAAATATGGAAGAAAATTCTATGAACAAAAAAAGTGACACTTAGAATCTCAGTGCTATTTACAACTATATGCTAAAAATACATAAAGATGGTTGTCTCGCTGCGTTGGATTCTCCCGTTCCGGATGAATGATTAAGTTCCAAAGTTGAGGCATGGCAGAATTCTGTTGTTTTTTCTTCTGCGTTCAGTCAATACTTTTATATACCAAGAAACACCATATTTTTATTAAAGAGTACTATCGAGTACAAAATGGATTTTGTTGCCAAGGAAATCAAGAGAAACATTTTTCAGATTTTTTAAACTTCTAGCAGGATACTGTAGAGGGAATGCGTTTTAACATCTTACCGCTCGTCTACAAACACTCTGATTCATATGGGAGCTTGTGTATTTGATTGGATTCTGGGAAGGTCACCTATAGCCTGTCTGACGAGACTTGTGAAATCGAAACCGACTTGCGTCTAGGGAGACCGTTCCATTCTCCGTCATTCGAACATCCCAGCCCGGTGTTCTGCATGCGTTTGCCGCGTCCTGTAATTTTGCGGTTAGATCTGGAATATATTCGGAAACACATGCAAGCTGCTGTATATCCACTATTATGCGGCTCTTAAAACAAATTTTTTATCATTAAAGTAATATTTCACTTCACGCATGGCCCTCCGCTCGCTTAGGTCGCTACGGTGACTTAGCGAACATGAACTAACCAAAACTAACCCAAGGCATACCCAAAATCAGGAAAAAAATACAAATTGCACTACGACAATCCAATCTTACACATTTCCCAACAACGATTCTAACAAACAGTTATTTACAAGTAGTATTTGTACTTAAATCCAATCGGGGAGCAGAATGTTCGAATGACGGAGAATGGAACAGTCTTCCTAGACTCAAATATCGAAACCGGTCACAGGTGGTGTTTTTCCCCAACCTAATTGAAAATCAAGCTCCTATACCAATTTTATGGTCTTCCGAAGAAGAATATTCCTTTACATATCTAAAATTACCCAAAATCGGTGCAAAATTCCCGAAGTGTCTTACCTCATCCAAAACTTAGAGAAGTCTCACTTTAGTCGAAACCAGTTAATAATGTCTTACATGGGCCAAAACTTGTTTCCCATATTCGAAACATGTTCTATATCCCTGAAGATGTTTTATACTAGCCGAAACGTGTTCAGAATTAGCCGAAACTTCGTTTAAATCAAAATTAATGGAAAACTTGTCAAAATCCCTGAAGATGATCAGTATTGTTCAAGATTTGGTCCAATTCCCTGAGATGTCTTACTTTAGACGAAACCAAATCTACATTCCTAAAATGACTCTCATTAACCGCAATCAGTTCAGAATCCTTGATGATATCTTACATTAGCCGAAGCTTGGTTTAAATCATGAAGATGTTCAAAATTAGCTGAAAACTTGTCAAAATCGCTGAAGATGTCTCACATTATCCAAAATCTATTTAAAATATTGGAAAATGATCAGTATTGGCACAACCTTGCTCTAGATCCCAGAAAGTGTCTCATTTTATTAGAAACCTGTTTTAAATCCCTGAAGATGTTTTAAGTTAACCAAATCTTTGAAGATGCCTTATATTAACCGAAACCTTTAAAATGATATTGTCCAAGTGACCGTGTCGGGTGACGCTATAAACAAAAATTAATGTGGCCCAAATTCAAGTTGGGCAGCAAAAATTATTATTACTCAAAATCTTTAAAATGATTTTGTCGAAAATAGTTTATTTTTGCTACTACGCATCTCATTTTACGCAAATGACAGAAGCCATATGTTAAATTTGGCAGGGGACATATCATAAAATTGTAGTAGTCCACGTGGTCGAAAAAAATCCCTTACAATTATTGTCGTGGTACCTATATGAGGTTCAAATTGCACATCTGCCAAGACATTTACAATATTTTCTTTTATTCGTGTTGTTCTCTTTCTTCTATATATAGGACGATGACTGTTTCCTGTTGTTTAGAACCAATTAATCATCATAACTAAAACTTTAACTGTCGAGTGGCGCCTTGCAGGATACTCTATGGCACAGCAGTGACGGCTCGCGGATTGAAAACAGGTGTGTAGGTGGGAACAAAAACATCGCATTCGTCATTTTAGCAAAGTTGCAGATATTTTATCTAAGGTAAATTAAGCAAAACTGAGGTAACGTAAATAAAAACTTTGCTAAAATGCGAATGCGCCGTTTTTAGTTCCCACTATTCACCTGTTTTCAAACCGCAAGCCGCCACTGTTGCACAGACTCTAGCGGCAACATTTGCATTATCAAGGCAGGAAATATATCAAACACCTCTACAGGTGGAAAATTAATATTTTAGTTTACAAATAAGACCACCAAAATGTCTGATAGACTATAAATAGCTATAAGGTATCGCCATTATAATTATTGCAATTTTGTTTTCCAAAGCATACATGGTTTTTGAAGTGGAACTTCTTTGCTGAGGGGACGTTAGGGTCATTTCGATCGCATGAGGGAAGCTCGAAGAATGCGTCAGCGGGGACAGGAGGGGAAATACGCGCACGCTTGATTGGGAGAGGGCCGGCAGGAGGGGAATTTGATTCGTAGTGTTGCTTATATAGCATCCACGTATCCGGACGACCGGAAGGGCAGACGGTATACTATAAATTAAGCTGTTTCTATAGCTGTTAAGGAAGAAATTTTACTTCTATCGCGGGTGGACTTCACGCACAAATATTTTTTTAAACTTCGACTTTGGTGTGGACAGAAGGGAAGATTTTGAATATAATGTTGCTATTTCAGCAGTACATAAATATGTATTGCGGTAAAAAAACGATAATAGGGTTTAATAGCAACAGGTCTACCGAAAAAATATATCAAAATCCGAGCATTTTTCGAGTTTTAATTTCTTTTACCTACATTTTAAGTTAGGATAGAGATATTACGTTCTCATTTGACTGTATTTCGTTTAAAAAAAAGTGATATCGTTGAATTAAAATATTGACTTTGCATTATCGTCATTTGCCTCTATAAGTTCCGATACACACCTTGAAAGTTCTTCAAGAGCCAACATATTTTCAATATCAAACATCTCATCGGAATAATTTCCACGCCTTCTTTTTAACTTCAGAACATTCAATACATAATTCGCGAATAAGAAAACTATCGACTTAAGGCCGCGTCCCATGTATCCGATGGTCCGATGGTCCGACGATGGTCAAACATTTTTGGCGCCAATTTTCATCTGAATATTTGAAGTATTCATCCGACGGCGCTATGAGTTACAATAATTTTAACTTTTGTCCGATGTCGTGCGTTTTTTAACCTCACATCTTCAATAGCTTTTATTGTTTCCCTGACTTATTTTTGGTATATTTTTATTTTTCATTATTTTCAATGCAACATGAACTATCAACTTCAAAGACTTCGGAACTACATTTGCAAAGTAAATATTGTGCTGCTTTTGTTCCTAAGCAAGAATAAGCAGGGAAAGCAAAGAATATTTTGGGTACGGGATATATTTAAAAACAGGAAAGTTCAAGGGGCATATCATAATCTACTGCAAGAAATGCGGTTGACCGATTAAGAAAATGTTATCAATTCTTTTTGCTAAGCTTGACAAAAAGAACACCTGTAAGAAATATCACCGAATGCGAAGAGACGTAATACTTCGAAGCAGACAGAATAAGCAAATCGAGCGATAAGTTCGGAGGTCGTCTGGCGTGAAAATCGTATTCAATGTATTTTTCTATTATCATTTAATTTTGTTATTAATAAATAAGTTTGATATTATCGGTGCCTAAGTTATTAAAACTAAAGTGTTAATATTGCAGCGGCGGGATCTGAATCACGTTGTCGAATTACCTACCTAACTTTTTTTTGACAATGAATGTGTTTTTTCGGACAGTTAATGATTAATACGTGCAACAGTGTTTGTGTCACTATGGATTATATGTACAACGCTAATTAAATTGTATGTATTGTTTAAATTTTTCTACAAGAAAAGGGTTTAGATATTAGCTATTGATTAACGTATAATATCAATACAAAGAGACTCATCATCTGAGTCATACAGTATTTTTTGATGTACTTACTTACGTGTGGCTAAAGTGAATTGCCGTACTCCATACATTCTTATGCTTATTAATTTTTTGGTTAACGTATAATACCAGATCCCTGTTTTTTTTTTGCATTACGTCTAGAATTAGATTTTCTTTTGTGTTTATGTTTATGGATTTTCTGGTTAACGTATAATACCAGCTCCCTGTTTTTTTTTTGCATTACGTCAAGAATTAGATTTTCTTTTGTGTATATGTTTATGGATTTTCTGGTTAACGTATAAGACCAGCTCCCTGTCTTTTTTGCATTACGTCTAGAATTAGATTTTCTTTTGTGTTTATGTTTATGCTTTTTCTGGTTAACGTATAATACCAGCTCCCAGTTTTTTTTGTGGGCATTACGTCTAGCATTAGATTTTCTTTTGTGTTTATGTTTATGGATCTGGTTAACGATAATACTAGTTCAATATATTGTTATTTATTGTCTTTTACGGCTTAATGTATATATGAGCCGACCTATTTTTTTTTGTGTTGGATATTTTAAAGACAATTTTTGTTTAAAACTTAGCGTTGTGGTGATTTTTTTTAAGACTAGTTGATTGTATTATTTAAAACCATGGATTCAGATTCCAGTGTGTCAGATAGCTATGATTACAAGCGTAGTAAAAATAATTCAATAAAGAAAACAAGAAATTCAAAAAGAACTGATAAACTTGCTAAAGATAAAGCGGAAAAGGAAACGCCAAATATTACTGTGCGTTCACAAGTGCATGTACCAGTTCAGAGTGGTGATGATAGGGCAACTACATCAATTCGATCAGCTACTCCTCCTACTGCTTTAGTCGATATGACAGTGCCTAATGTACCTGAAGAACGAACTGATACTGTGACCCGATTAGAAAAATTGGTCGAAAGGCTTATAGAAAACCAAATATCACAACCTCGAGTACAACCAGCAAAATTACTTTTCGATCCCAAAAGTATCCCTGAATTCGAGCCTGGAAATCCAAACCTTAGTATATCTAAATGGATAGAAAAAATCGAGCAGCTGGCAACTACTAATAGTTGGGAAGCACCGGATTATGCGACCAATAGGAACGTACCTCGACCAATCTACCTTGGCTATTAATAGATTTAGCTCTGTTTTTATTAATTCTTAAGGATGAGAAACTCGTGATCTACCATATGCAAAGTCGATTATTGGGACTTTCACGGCTATGGTATGACAACTTGAACAATTATAACCTAAACTGGGAAGAGTTGAAGGGATTGCTTAGTAAAAGTTTTCCGGAACACCAAGATTTTGTTACCACACTAAAGAATATGTTAAACAGAGTCAAACTGACCAGTGAATCATGGGAAAAGTATTATTTCGACAAGGCCAATCTTTTCAGCGCTTGTGAAATTACAGGAAAGAAAGCCGTGTCTTGCCTCATAGATGGTATATTAGATCCTTCGATTCAAGCAGGTGCCAGAGCTGGAAGGTACAAGGCCCCGGACGAGCTCTATGGAATATCTATCTACCCTGAGATCGGAGAGAACTACCTATTCATCCGATTTGCGTACTAGGATTTATTCGTCCCATGGAACGCAGTACTCACGGCCTATGGCGTTGCCGCTGATTCCGCCTTCTTCTGGTTCATCTCGACCTTATTATGGAAAAAGGGCATTTAAACCAGATTTCAATAAAAAAGTATCGGATGAACCAGCACAAAAGCGGAATAGATTTGGCGAAAAACAAACAGTGAAATGCTACAATTGCCGGGAAGAAGGATACATTTCGCCAGACTGTCCGAAACCAAAGATGCATTGCACCAACTGCAAACGTTTAGGACATTGTGCGAATAACTGCAAACGTAAAAGCAGAGACGTAAGAAACAGTATTGTGTCTAGCCTTTCCTCATCAAGCCGTCAATACTTTTTCGATTGTATTTTGAATGACATACCGACGCGAGCATATTTAGACACCGGATGTGAAGCTGTATTGATAAAAGAAAGTTTAGCAAAGAAAGCTAAGCTTAATGTCACTCCGATTAAGTTGGTAGTAAAAGGTTATGGTGGTAGTATAATTCCCGTTGTTGGAGAAGGACAAACGTCAATCCATCACCATCAATCCATCAATCCACAAAGTAGAGACCGATGTGGATTACTTAGTGGTACCTGATCACGTGCAATCCATACCAGTTATAGTAGGACAAACCTTGTTGAATAAACCTCAAATTATGGTATTAGTATCTGAAAAAAATGTACGGGTTATTCCCACGAAAAGTGATTGTTTTGACTCGCCGGAACTTCCATTTAGAAAAATTCCATTATGGGCAGAAGAAGATGTAGTCATTCCATCAAGACATATAGCAGTTATTCAGGTGACGTCACATGGTCAGACCAGTGAGGACATCTATGTTCCTGGTGGGCTACGGAAGGCAAACCCGGAAGAGAATTTTACATTGATGGGTGTGTCACAAAGGGTGAGCAAGGCCTCATAACTGTAACCAACTTGTCCAAGCAAGAACTAAAGGTCAGTGAAAATCAATTATTAGTCCGATCAATAAACTGTTTTGAAGAGCTAACGGATAGCCACATAAATGTTATGTGCAGTCAAGTTAGTGAAAGCCAAACACTTTTTAGTGCTCAGGTTATACATTACAATAATAAGTTATCTTCAGAACAGGTAACTGAATTGGTTACTTTATTGAACGAATTTCGATTATGTTTTGCTCAAACTACAAAAGAATTAGGTAAAACTGATATTTTGAAAATGTCTACAAAATTAACCGATAATAAGCCAATCGTGTATAGGCCATATCGTTTATCACACAGCGAAAGAAAAGTTGTGAGGGATATCGTTAATGACCTTTTGGAAAACAATATTATTAGGGAGAAAAGTACTAGGCGCATTAACTAAAGCAGGTCTTACATTACGTTTATCTAAATGCCATTTTTTAATGTCAAGAGTGGAATACCTTGGTCACGAAATAAGTAAAGATGTCATACAGTCCGGTAAAAGAAACACCGACGCAGTATCCAAGTTCCCTGTGCCAACGGACGTGCACACAGTTAGGCAATCTCTAGGTTTATCTAGTTATTTCAGAAAGTATATAAAGGATTTTGCTTTGATTGCAAGACCCCCTAACCACCTTAACGAAAAAAGGTGTTGCACTCGTCTGGTCAAGTGAACAACAAAGTGCTTTTAATAAGCTTAAAGAAAAGCTTGTATCAAGACCAGTCTTAGCAATTTATGATCCAGACTCGCAAACCGAAGTTCACTATGATGCTTAACTTTCGATAAGATATTGTCAGCTATTTCCAAGTCTTACTAGTTTCCAGACATGCGAAGATATACAAAGAAGTATATATCTTGTTGTTTGGATTGCTTATACAATAAAGAACCGGGTGGAAAGCAGCCAGGTTTCTTACATCCGATCAAAAAGGTCGCCGAGCCCTTTGACACGTTACATATTGATCACCTTTGCCCATATTTGTTCAAGAAGGAAAAACAGTTACCGAATTGTGATTCTTGATGCATTCTTATCAAATTTGTTTTCATGAGGGCCGCCCATTCAACGAAGACTAGACCGATTATAAACTTTTTGCAAAATATTATTGAAAACTTTTGTGTTCCGCGACGAGTGATCTCCGATCGAAGAAGTTGTTTTACGAGCAAGCAATTTCAGGAGTACTGCGTGGAATTGAATATCAAACATGTCCTGAATGCTACCGCTCCGCCGCGAGCAAATGGACAAGTGGAGCGATTTAACCGCACGATTCTTGCATCCCTATCCGCTTCTACGGACGAAGAGGATAGATGGGATGAGGCGGTATCAAAGGTGCGATGGGGTTTGAATTCTACGACGAATTCAACTACGTAGAAGTCACCCTATGAGTTGTTTTGTTGGATATGCTCTTAGGGGTGTTGCCAATTCTGTCCTAGCCAACGAGGTAGAGCTAGATTCTGGCAAGAAACGAAACTTGCTAGAAATACGAAGGACTGCTAAAGAAAAGATTGACCAAAAACAAAGCGAACGTAAATCTAGATTTGATAAGCAACGATGCTTAGGTCGAAAATTTAAAGTAGGAAGCCATGTGCTAGTTCCTACAGATAATCAAGGACAAAGCAAGAAACTTCTGCCCAAATATAGCGGTCCATATGAAATGACAACGATCGATTTGTAATTGAAGACGTGAAGGGCACGATAAGATCGCAAAAGAAATACAAAGGGATTGTATCATTAGACAAACTTAAGCCCTATAATGTAGTAGTAAGCTCCGAATCTGAAGCAGATTCGCCACAAAGTAAAGTGGAATAAGGCGGTGCAGTTTTGCATTTTTCCTTCGCCTCAGAATGCAGCTGAGCAGGTTACTTGCCTTCTTTGTTTTGTTAATGAAAAAAAAAACCTAATTATACGTCAAAATTAAAGTGTTTTGTTGCGGAAATGGCGTAACACCACGAACGAGCACGGTCTTGGTTGATTCGCGATATATACTAAAATTGTGCTCGGTCGAGGAAAAAAAAGAGGCAAGATGTACTGCGAAAATTCTGATGGCTGGTGGGAAGGTGTAAGTTTGCATAAGGCTTTGAGCAGATAAAAAATATAGAAGCTAGCTAGCATCAAACAAACACATACATAAATAAATAATACGATCAAAGATTTATATTAGGGAATAAAAGGAAATGCAAGTATCCCGTAAATAAACGCAAGTATCACGTAAATGCTTGTCCAAATGTACGTACTTATTACAGATTAAAACTTTACGCAACGAAAGCGTAAGACAAAGCCGATATAAAGAAAAACCCTTTACGCCTAAGGGGCTCATAAGATTCAGTAAAAAAAAACCAAAAAGAGAATGGTTAACATGTTGCAAAAAGAACTATGATGTTTCTTTTGAATTACTGAGCATTATCTTTCTTTTAAAGGTAAAAGAAAATAATTAGGAACTACCACGAGGACGTGGAGTAGGTAGCGTGGCCGAACTGTTATCAATTCTTTTTGCTAAGCTTGACAAAAAGAACACCTGTAAGAAATATCACCGAATGCGAAGAGACGTAATACTTCGAAGCAGACAGAATAAGCAAATCGAGCGATAAGTTCGGAGGTCGTCTGGCGTGAAAATCGTATTCAATGTATTTTTCTATTATCATTTAATTTTGTTTTTAATAAATAAGTTTGATATTATCGGTGCCTAAGTTATTAAAACTAAAGTGTTAATAAAAAGTATTTTAATTATTAGGATGTCAAGTGTTTTTTAACATTGAAAATGGTTCTGTTATCCTAGTAGTACGGGAGGCCACAACCAAGATTTTTCGACAATCGCTCTCCGCAAAGTTCTTTGTGGCTTTGGTAATTTTATTATTTTGATTCGAAAACCGGTATTTTCAGACATTTTGCGTGGTGCTTATGCCCTTAATTAATTTTTAAAGTTGTTATTAATTCGAATCCTAAAAACTGATAGCAAACTGTCTGCTTTTCGATATGCTATTAAATAATAGTGTAAATAATATGTTTTTTTGGATATCAGAAAAAAATAGTGGTGCATGTACATAGGGGAATTTAAAAAAGAAATAAAAATGACGAAAGAAAAAAAACTTTTTGCTATCTTTCTGAAAACTATTTTATTTCGTTAATTGTGGTGAATTGATACTTGAAAGACCATTTCCAGAAATATGTCCCGGTGCGTTTAATTTTATGAGAATGCGTAACATGTAAAAATTTTGGGGGAGGGAAACTTATCACTGCTTGTCTGAAATCAGGTATATAAGGTAGACAGATGATTCTGCATCACAAAAATGCTAATATCAGACACATTAACCTGTGCACGCTGCTAATCAGACAAACTTATAGACCATTGCCATTGCATTGACTTTAGTATTTGTCACCAAAAGCATTTTTTATACGTTACAATCATTATGATGCCAAAATACAAGGATCGAACTGTAAAATAAACAGCTGGCAGGCTAGCGTTTGCGCGCAAGCGACAAATTCTACCAGCATCAGCGGCTGTGAGACAGGTCCGTCAAAAATTTTATTAAACACCTTTTTTTTGCTTTCGCACCATTGAAAGTGTCTGAAAACATTATTTTCCTAATAAAGTCACTCAAACAAGTGTGTTAAAAAATCATTCAATCGGACAGCGATGAATTTATAAGGTCCGATGTGTATACATACAACTTCCGGTTATCATATTACAAAAGTGCAACACCGCAGATGTCTGATATAAAATTTTTATTACAATATGAACTTATATTAATTGATTTATTCAATAACCAGACGGATAGCAATGAATTTTTGTCATCTTAATTTTTTGCAAAGCAGAAATGGCGTCCCATTAAAACGCACCGTTTCCGGACACTAGTTGATAAGGCAAAAATTCATGGTTTAGTGTGTTTTATCTATTTTTTATGGTTTTAAACGGATAGCGATAATCAAGGGTTTTGGTCGTGGCCTCCCGTACTATAGTGTAGGGCCTCAAATCGTGAAAAAGTGCATGCTACTGCTACATTTGCCACCTGACGTCGTACGAGTGAGAGATCGTATTAGTTTGTTTATTTAAACATACATTTGATTATAACGTATCGGAATCGGTTCAAGTGACTAAAATAAATTGGAACTAACTGAAACTTACAACTAACCAAAAGCACCAAAATGGGCTAAAACGCTTCGGAACAGGTTACAATACAATAATTAAAGTAAGTTAAAACTAACCAAAACGAACCCAATTTTGGCGACTAACCAAAACTAAAGTTGACTGAACGACTAACCAAAATTAACTAAAAGCACCAAAACGCGCTAAAACGTATCGGAACAGGTTACAAAAATTAAAGTAAGTTAAAACTAACCAAACCGAATCGAATTTTGGCAACTACCCAAAACTAACCAAAAACTTTAAATTTGATTATAACGTATTGGAACAACCGGTTCAAATTACTAATATAAATTGGAACTAACTGAAAGTAACCGAAAGTTGATTGAACGACTAACCAAAACTAACCAAAAGCACCAAAACGGGCTAAAACGTATCGGAACAGGTTGCAAAAATGAAAAGAAATGTTAAAACTAAGCAACTAACGAAAAATAACCAAAATCATTAAATTTGATTATAACGTATCGAAACCGGATTAAATGTCTGAAATAAATTGGAACTAACTGATAGTAACCGAAAGTTGATTGAATGACTAAACAAACGTAATAAAAAACATCATAACGTGCTAAAACGTATTGGAATAGATTAAAAATATTAAAGTTAGTTAAAACTAGCCCAAATCAACCGGATTTTGGCGACTAACCAAAACTAACCAAAAACATTAAAATTGGTCATAACGTATCGGAACCGGTTGAAATGCCAAAAATAAATTAAATCTAACTGAAAGTAACCGAAAGTCGATTCAAATGGCTAAAATAAATTGGAACTAACTCAAACTAATCGGGCTAATT
Source organism: Pissodes strobi (assembly GCA_016904865.1). Taxonomy (NCBI): domain Eukaryota; kingdom Metazoa; phylum Arthropoda; class Insecta; order Coleoptera; family Curculionidae; genus Pissodes; species Pissodes strobi. The sequence goes on from MU185136.1 coordinate 72,112, forward strand.
GGGTTAGTTTGGGTTTGCTTTGGTTAGTTTGGGTTATATTTAATTAGTTTAAACTACTTCGGTTAGTTTGGGTTAGTTTTAGCTAGTTTAAACTAACTAAAACTAACCCAAACTAACCAAAGCAAACCCAAACTAACCCAAGCTAACCGGCGAATATGCCGGTTGCAAATGGCTTCTTAAATGGACATTTAGTGTTATCTTGTTGCTTTTATGTAAATTCGGAAGTCTATCGTTTGTTTTCTGTGCTGGTGCCCGTTTTATAAGGAAATTATAGTGGAGTTTCGATAATAATTCACGCGTATGACTTTAAATATGTAGGTAGGCAAAAGCAAGGTGTCTGTGTATATTTTATAGATATAGATACATAATATGAATAATATAGCTAATACATCGCACCCTCAATGTAAAACTAACATATCTCAAAAATGGTAAGATTTGAGATATTGCAATTTTAAGTTTTGAGAGCGATAAGATAATATTAAAACATCATTAGAAATTGTTTAACTTTGTTTGATGTATTGCTCAATTTATAATAAAAGCAAAATTTAGACAAAGCTTTGATTATGTCAATTATTCTTAATATATTTTTGTATAAAATTGGGACATGTATAGATTTTTTTGAGATATGGTATTCTTTCACTAGGCAATAAAGATATTAGCTATCTATTACGAAATTCTGAAAACTACCACTTGCGAGAAGGATGATAAAAAAAATGCAAAAACTGTATTTAAAATAATATAATATTTCTAATATTGAACTCTTATATTGAACTAACAAACATCGAACTAACATTGAACTAAAATAATAAAAAAATACACTGGTAACACTGGTTTGCAAATAAAAGCAAAAATACTCATTTTCATTCACTAGATAAATTCATGAAAAAATTGTGATAAGGTTTGGAAATCAAATTTTTTTGGCACAGTGTCACAAGTCCGTCTTTTTTTTGTTTTGAAATTTTTACTTCTTCTGAATAGGCGGGCCATAATTTGCCGCTAAACTGTTTTTCATTCCTAGTATTCCGTTTACTAGACCTCAATGAAAAATTATTCCGAACTTGTATTTCGCTGTAGGGAATATTATCTCCATAATCATATTTAAAATATAAACTATTGAGTTTCTCTTTTTTGCCATTATAACTTTTCGTTCAGTCCACTTGACTTTATTTTTCTGAGTATCAGTAATGAAGTTGGTTCCTAAGTCATTAGATAGCTTCTGAAGATCAAACATTTAAGATTGATCCATTTCTTTTACATGATAAGGTTTTCCCTTTTTCTTTGCACCTTGAATTACAGGAATCCACTGGGACGGAATAAAAATAGGACCGCCCTTTAACAAACGCTTTTTTTCCTTCTCAATGCAGGAGTGCATACTGTCACCCTCATTCTGGGTATGACCAGTCACCAAAAATTTATGTGTTATGGATGGAATTTCAAGAAAATTTGTGGCATATAGATACAAACTAGTGATGTACTTATTTTTATTCTGTCCAGCGCAGTTGTCAGAATAAAAAGTGACATGCTTTCCTTTGCAGTTTTCTGTTAAAAATTGCAAAACACAACTTCCTATTTCATTAGCACCGCGCCTTGCTATATTCTTCGACCAAACATAACATGAACCCTCCTTGTTACCGATATTAAAAATTGTAAAGTTGTATGTTGCCAACTTACTTTTGTAATAAAAGTCAGAGACTTCTGAGCATGGTGTGACTGACTGCAAATCATAAACTCCCACTACTCTGGTGGCTGGATCTTGCAAAGCAATTGACACATCCTTTTGTTTTTCTTCTCTAGATCTATTCTTTTCAGTAATATGTTTCTCGTATTCACTTTGAAGTGCCTCTTTCTCTTCAGAAGAAGAATTCGCATACCTTTCGCACATACTGCATTGGTCCTTTTTCGGCCTGTGCCATCCAATGTTGTATTCAAAGTTAAATATTTTTTCGTAAATGCAGGACTTTACGAAAGGCTTGCTGGATTCTTCACAATCACGCTTGTAATCACGGTACAAAGTGGCAAGATTTAAATCTCCTTCTATATAGGTTCTTTCTGTTTGTTGACGTAAATAGTGAGATTCTACTGTCGGCAATGACTCAATATGCTTTCTTACGCCAGCTTTTAATTCAGGGTCTAACTTTTTATGATGTCCGTGTTTTCCACGCAAATCAGGGCCTACAATTTTTTTATCACCGCTTTTTCTTAAAGCTGTGCGAATCGAGGTATCGCGAATATTCAAAGTGCTCATGAAAAATTTCTTGCACACTCGAATTTTTTCGTTGTTCACATGAAAAAAGTAGGCTTGTGTATTATTTTTTCTTTGACTATTTTCTTTTATATAACGATATTTGGGTTTTATATCTTCTGTATTATTGCAAATAAATTGCCTTTGTCTAGTAAGGTCACTCAGTTTCCAAAAGGATGTTAGGATTTCTGCTCGTGATATTTCTGATATTTTTGTAATACATTTTTGCTTACATCTATCAGTACATGGAGCTTGCAGGGAACGTTCTGGAATTTCTTTTTTCTTAGATGTTAAGTAGCTTTTACCCGAATTTCTTTTTTGCTTTTTTATTGACCGGGGCCAGTTCTCTTCATCTCGCTTCCTCTTTCTGGTTTTCTTGCGTTCTATTTCTGTGTTATGTTTCGTCATTATGGGTTCATTTGGATTCGTAGTTTCTTCTTCCAAACTATCGTCTGATTCCAAATCTTGTTCTGGAATATAATCCGCATCTTTATCTGAAGTATCACTACTTTCTTCTAAAATTGTTTCAGTCTCGGTATTCAAATTTTCTACATTAGGCTGTTCGGCAACGATTGAAATTAAACCGTAATCCGTGTTACACGTTGCAACTTCCTTTGCTGGCCATAATGCAATGCAGCTTTTCCTTTGTATATTTGGATTATCGATTTCAAGTAGTGTTTCCGAATGTTCGGCAACTGATATGACAACAGGAGCAGACATTATAAATTCATTTATGTCAGAAAAACTAGAATTGCAGTTAGTGTTAGCTGGGTCCACCTGCAAAGATTATATTTTATAATATCGGTCTAGAACTTTATATTCAAGCGCATACCAATATTTCTGTTACTGGTTCATATTCACCATAACATTTTGATTCGTTGAGGATGACTTCAGACTGATACAGCATGCCATTCGCTTCCTGGACATCGGGAATCACTTCACGTGCATCCTAAAATTATCATGGATCTATAAATTAATAATGTACTATCTACAGAAATCTTCCAAAATCTAGAAACTCTTGGTTATAGAAAAATCCTCATCATTAAAAATAAATTATTGAACTTACCACCAAGGTCATAGCTTCTTCTCCATTTATAGAATTGAAAGAATCATTTAATATTCCTTTTGCTATTGATATCTGAGCATTATTGGTCCCTATAGATAGTTCCTGAATCTGAAAATAATGAACTAAAAATAAAAACGAAAAATGAAATAGCATTAAAAAAAAATTACGGTTCGAGCGTTTAAAAAGATTTGCCGGAAATTTAAAGAAATTTATTAAAGCCTTTACGTACTCCCCGTAGGTATAGTCGTATTTTATTAAAATGGCAGTTTAGTTGAAAAAATCGAATAAAATTTACAAACTGCTGTAAATAACTGGAATAAAATCATAAACAAAATAAAATAACTTACCTGTTCTTCTTTCTCTAAATTATCAAACATCTTTCTGACACGATTTGACATCATTGTATTTGTTTTAATTGCACAAATTAATAGCAAACACAAGATTTAGCAAACACACACACAAAAACACAAGTTTCTTCCTAATCTTCTTGGATTATTAAGCGCTGCACAGACTCGACTCGTTGAATCTACACTGAAAATTGTATAAACCTCTAGTGCAATACTAACGTATTCCAAAAGTCACTAGTTTTATCTGGATATTTCGCGCCTAAAACAGGCACGCGACCAGTGGAATACTAACCTTTCTTGTGTTGTGTTACTATTGCATTGGGGATTTGGCATTAAGGGGTTAATAACATACTGACATATTCCGTGATGTGTTAGTATTTTAGTAAATATAACGTATTTAGGGCTTTAGAAGTTAAATGTAACAGTGCGATATTTGATTTTGCGTTAGTCTACCACCTACAATTTAAATGGAAAATTGTATTAACAGTAGGTAAATAATGTTACATTAATAGATGTGTTGGTGTTTCATTTACTTTTTACCAGAATATTTTGTAAATTAAGGACTATATATTGCCATGCGTTACTTTTCCATTGGCATTATTTGGCTTGCGTTTTGTGTTGACATTCATTTTAATTAATTTATAGGTATTTCCCGCCTTTTTTGGGATATGGTACTTTTCCATTTAGAAAGTAATTGTATTTGGAAACAAACTCACTAAAAATCTCATTTTTATTTTTTTTTAGATATGTTAGTTTTCCATTGAGGGTGCGACATATATACGTGTGTGTATTTAGAGAGATGGTTAGTAATAATGTACGAAATTTAGAGGTAATTATATACTTTGGGTTTGCTTGGTTAGTTCGGGTTAGTTTGGGTTAGTTTTAGTTAGTTTAAACTAACAAAAACTAACCCAAACTAACCAAAGCAAACTCAAACTAACCCAAGCTAACGGGCGATTATGCCGGTTGCACACACAACTAACTAAAACTAACCCAAACTAACCAAAGCAAACCCTAACTAACCCAAGCTAACCGGCTATTATGCCGGTTGCAAATGCCTTCTTAAATGTACATTTAGAGTTATCTTGTTGCTTTTATATAAATTCGGAAGTCTTTTTGTGCTTTTGAGTGTGTGTAAGTTTACCTAATATTTCGTTGTATCTTTAGGTATACAATTTATATTGTTAGGCGTATTTTTTAAATACGTAAAACTAAATATTCCAAAAACACCTGTTATTTGGCTGCAACTTGACGGTTTGTGTTCTCTTTCACTATGTAGTACGACATATTTATAATTTTTTGTCGTGTTTAATTGCATATTTTTCCGGCACTTTTGTGGTAACTTAGTCTAAGTCATTATTCCTCAGGAATGTTGCATACCTGGCTGCAATAGGGACTATGAAAATGGGCCTAAAGTTCATGTTTTCGGTTTTTAAAACGACGTAAGTTTACAACAAAAATGGCTAATATTAAATTTTTGTATAGCGAATCAGTTTGTATTTCAACATAAAAATTTATAACACTGTTTATTTACATAGTTTGGACGATATACAATCAATATTTGAAGCCAAATATACTAAAATGTTTTCGAAATCTTGATGATAACAACATAGTACATGCTTTACATTTTATTTGTTAACAATTAGCATTGCTTACAACTGCAAAGGAAATATAGTAGAAGTACTACAATAATTTCGTATTCTATTATCTATACTATTAGCCCACATGCATACAAATACTCAAGATATTATAGATCTCTTATTTTCCACATCCTCAAACTATAATGGGTATTTGTAATAAACATATGACTGATCCCCCATATGGATGAAAATAATAATTTTTTAAACTATGTTTGAATGTGTTTGGTTTACTAAAACATGAGAGATTTGTGACATGGTTTTAGATGTAGGCCAAATGCTTGTATAAGTATTTTTATAACTAAACATATATTTCAATTGAGACCTATTTCTTTAAAAGTTTAATGTATTTTCATGGCTTGGGTTCTATAATATATTTAGTTTTTATACTTACACTCAATTAAACACTATATACAGGCTCGACGTTAGGGAAACGAAATTTGAAACTGCATAACATGCATACCTACTAAAGTATATGTTTTTATCGAACTTTTTTTTAAATTATTTTAAGTAGAAGGTGTCGAATAGCTCAGTATACGTATTTATGTCTAATAACGTTTTCTTCAGTAGCTTAAAAAATTTATCATATATACATAAATACATATCCTGAATTTTGGCGCAGGTGTAGGGGAGTTGGGAGCCTGCATTTAATACTACACCTAGTAGATAGATAGATGAATAGATAAATATTTATACAATCTTTCAATGTTACAAAGTAAAAAAAAAACTTGTAACTAAGACCCCACTTTTGGTATGGATCCTGTCACAAAAACTCAACTTATAAGTAAATACAGCTACACTTAAAAGACAAAGTACAAAATACAATAATGTTAAACCAGATTAAAAAGTTATTACGACTCAGTTTCATCAACACACAATGTTTTCAACCAACACACAAAGTTATTATATTACAATAAAAAACAATTTTAAATTTAGCCCAGTGCCTCATTTATATCACTACCCTGAAAAAAATCATTTAAATTATAGTATGCTCTCTCCTTTAAAAATGATTTGAGCTTATAAACACCTTTACCAGATGGATATTGTCTCAAGGCTAGGGGGAGTGCATTCCAGACCTTTAAGATATTAAATACTACATTTCTTTGCACAAAGATAAAATTTGTTTTTTTCTGTTCTCAGATTAGTTTTAAATCTTGTATTATATTGATGCTGTCCCTCCCTTTCAGAAAAAAGAGAAAAATTGGTAAGTAAAAACTTTAAGCATTCCAGGATATAGAGGCTGTACAAAGTAAGAGTACCAGTTTCCCGAAACACAACTCTGCAGCCATCTCTACATCCCATGCCAAATGCAATACGAATGCATTTTTTTGTAGTACAAAGATCCTGTTAGATTCAACAGAGTTCCCCCAAAATATTAAACCATAGCTAATTTTAGACTGGATATAAGCATGATATGCTGTGAAAGCCGCTTGCCACCCAACATTATTATAAATGAGTCGCAGAGCATAGCCATACCTACTGACCCCCGTTGCAAGCTGTTGAACGTGGGGCCTCCAACTCACCCTCCGATCCAACTTCACCCCCAGAACAGACACCTCAGCCGCTTCTATCACAGTGTTCCTGTATGCAAAGGCAAAATCAGTTTCTGATCTTGAGAAATGTACCACCTGCGTCTTAGACACATTAAGGACGACGTTGTTTCCCACAAACCAGCCCTCCAATCCATCCAATGACTCAGTCATCCTGTCTACACATGCTTGTCGTTCATTCTCGCTGAAAATCAAGGAAGTGTCATCAGCATAAAGAACCACACCACAGTCAGTGGCCCCAACAAGGTCATTTGTGTATATTATAAAAAGTAGGGGCCCCAGGATAGATCCCTGCGGGACACCTCTCCTTATACAAGTACTACCAGATATGATATTTTCTCCAAAGTTGTTGGTTTCAATGACACATTGTTCACGTCCCCGGAGGTATGACACGATCAAGTCCAACGCTACACCCCCATGATATAATAAACGGAAGGTATGATACCTAACCGTCTCAAATTCGTTCGCTCCGCGCATTGACGTCATTGCGTGATTGGCTTCTATTGAAATGCATACGTTTATCGGCACACAATCATTATGTTTTACCTATTTTCTCTATTTTTTAAGAAAATTTGTGTCCTGGGTGAAATTAAAAACTAATTATTACATATTAATACTATAAAAATACTAATAAAAAATATATATTCAACATAACTTTTATGATGAACGGATCAAAATAGTTGTATTAAAAACAGCATCTTTTGAGAAACGTAATAAACTTTTACTTTTATCTAAAAAACGTTTATTGAGTATTGGCCAATCGACAGCAAAAAAAAGAAAATCGATAATAATATTTTTTCTTAAATAATAATTTTAGTCATCTTTCTTTTTTTAGAAATTGTTAAATTTATCAAATCCTGATGGTAGCAAGACCATTAGAGATGGAGTAAAATTAATTTCACATTCCTATCTTAACTTTTCAAGAGCTATCTGACGGTACTAATTAGCAGGTGGTACCATGGGTACAAAATCTGGTACATTGGTAGGTACCACTGGCAGGTGGTACCATGGGTACCAAATCTGGTACCACGGTAGGTACCATTGGCAGATGGTACCATGGGTACCAAATCTGGTACCACGGTAGGTACCATCAGTTAGCACCAGCTCTTGGAAAGTTAAGATAGGAATGTGGAATTAAATTTACTCCATCTTTAGTGGTCTTCCTGCTACCAATGTGAAAAGAAGCCACAGTACCGATTTTCAACTGTTTATAGCTGTGAAACTACTAACTCTAGAGGTATAACATTATACATCAAATTTAATATGCTTAGAATTTTAAGTAGAATCCAAAAATGTAATAAAATATAGGTAGTTTCATTTAAAAAAGTGTAACTTTCTTTGACCACCCTGTATATAAAAAAGTAAAGATTAAAAAAATACTAAAATGTAAAGATAGTTTTACTAGGAACAACTTTTGTTTTTAATTTTTTTTTGCAACCAACGTAGTCTTCGAGATAAGGTATAGGCCCGTCTTAAACGGGCCACCCTGTACATAGTCATCTTCCTCAAAATGTTTTGAGCAAATACGTGCAGAAGTTTTATTAAATTTATCCTTACGAAAACACATGTGAACCCATTTACTACACATATTTTGTCTTTGGGAAAAGTGAAACACCTTATATTCCTATCAAAGTTTTTGCCTTGGTTATCCACCTTACATCCGTCCACAGCACATCTCATAATTAAACGTTTTTTAATTAAAAATACCAACAAACATCGTCTAAGGAACAATAACGCCAACAAAATTTAAATCTAAAACATAGAAATCTCAAATGCAAAGCACACGTTCGTTCATGTTGTAAATGCCGGCCGGCGCGCAACGGCAAACAAAGCTCGCAATGATGTCACAGACGAATCGTCGCCTGCGCGATATCATACCTTACGTTTATTGTATCATGCTACACCCCTGATCCCACATCGCTCAAGCTTGCTGCACAGCATCGAATGATCAACACTATCGAACGCCTTAGATAAATCAAGGAACATGGCTGTAGTAACTTTGCTGTCATTTACAGAGCTCAATCAATATCTGCTACTTGGCCTGATATATAGCACAAACTGTAGATTTTATTTTACGGACACCATTTTGCTTCTCTCAGATGATGTGATACAGATCAAAGAATCCAACCAGTCTGGAGTACATCACTCTCTCACACACCTTACTAATGCTTGAGAGCAGTGATATAGGCCTATAGTGCAGGCTGTTTTGGGATTTGTGTAGCTGAGACCTTTGTCTGTATAAAAAATCATGTTGTCGAGCGCGCGCCTGGGGGCCTGCCCTGGCCCCCCCCCCCCCCCCCCCCTATTCTACCACTAATGCTACGACCGCTTGCCGCATTCGCAGCTCATTCGCTCGTTGATTGCACAACTGCATGCCAGTAGTCTATTGTTTACGTTTCTTTGACTAATATTTAACGTATTGAGTTAGTGGTTTTGTGTAAATATGTCATTAGAAGTCGTGAATTTAAAGAGAAAAAAAAAGGAGTGAACTAGTGTGTTTGTTTTGCGATTCGTCAGGACAATTAGTGAATGAACCAAAGCCCGATACATTTTTCACTATAGAACGTGCAGCAAAAAGACGTAAAGACGAGGTGAGTGTAAAGTTTGACAGACTATATGATCCAGAATGTCGTGTCCAGTGTTTTTCCTGGCACAGAAATTGTATGGCGGGTTACGTAAGTGAGGAAAAAGTTCGGCGTAGAGAAATAGCTTTATATAAGGACCAACAAAGTGCTGAATTCAGTACTGCAGTACCAAATCGTGATGTTCGCCGATCTGTAAGGGACACTGGTAACACATCATTGCGAAAATTGACATATTTGATATGCAGCCAACAATCAAAAAATAAAATAAAAAAACTTTTTCTGTGTTCTGAGCTATCGGCGGCACAAAATATTTTTAATGCTGCACATGTTAATCATGATAACGTTTTCACGGCAATAAGTACCTGTCAGTCAGCTGAAGATTTATTGGCCAGAGAAGTGAAGTATTATAAATCTTGTTACCGTGACTACATATGGGTACCAAGAACGTCAGGAAAAAAGCAGAGCGTCCTTCTTGTAAAATACCCCAAGAAGTATTAGAGGCGTCCTTTGAAAAATTAATAGATGAATTAAAAGATAAATTCTCAACCTCTTCTTTTGAATTATCATATATGGCAACAACGATGGCTGAATTCACTGATATAGAAGATGCAGTGCTAGAAAACCGCGTAGTTAAAGCCCTTTTAATTGCGAAATATGGTGAAATGGTGTTGTTTTCGCATCCACATGATAGGTCAAAATCTTCCATGGTATTTATGTCGAATATCCCACTCAGTGAAGTAGTAGAACGTGTTCGTCAATTAGATGTAAATAAAATCAACATATGTGCAGAACAACTAAGGGAAGAGGCAATGGCTGCTGAACTTTTACCGGACGAATATTTATGTGACAAGACTCTTATTAGAAAATGCAATTAATAAAACAGAACTGACACCAACATGGGCGACTTTCATGCAAAAATCGTTCAGCGCAAAAAACCAAAAATTAGGAGAAAGTTCTCTTAGGAGGGCAAAAGCCATATTTTGTGATATTGTTTACTGTATCACTGAAAAGAAGACACCTAAACACGTAGCATTAGCCGAATCTGTTCACCACCTTAGCAGATCAAAACATTTGATAACAATATTAAATAAATTGGGGCATAGTATTAGCTATAAAGCATTAAAAGACCTTGACACAGAGATAACAAAGGCAATTATGATTGAGGATGAGAATAAAAAAGTGATTATTCCTAAGAACATTGTGCGAAACCCATCATTGTATTTACATGGAGCTATAGACAACAATGATTTTAATGAAGAAACATTAAGTGGGAAAAATTCTACACACGTCACAGCTATAGTTGTATACCAAGAACAAACTTCTTCACAGAATGAAATATCGCTTAAACTCAGGCCCGCAGCAACAGATGAGCATTGCGATTTAAAAAGTTTGAACTGCCAAGAAATCTATCATTGTGAAGTAACGAAGACAAAGCCAAAATCAATATAAAATTATGTCAAAACAAGTTGTTTGCTAGATAACACCCAGAATCCCCAAAATGCAAACCTTTTATGGGTCTTGTGTAGGCTGCTGTATGACCAAGGAAAAAACAATTTTCTGAGACCTTCCACTAACCTCATTCCTGGATGGAGTCCGTTCCAACAACTTCTGTCCTCAGAAAATTTACCCATATCAACTGTCGGGTTTTGTCCTCTTATTCCCCATCCACCCACCTCACGAGATGTTGTTTATACCTCAATGAAAAATTTTATTGACTTATGTCGAACTCTAAATAAAGAAACAGCAATTCTCTCATGTGATATGTCAATATACTTAATAGCCAAACATATCCAACTTTCGTGCCATGAATTTTGTGACATGATATTACGGATTGGTTCATTTCACTTACAAAAAAATTTTTTGCGATGCTTGGGCCAATTCATCGAAGGAAGTGGACTTGACAGAATTTTAGTTGAAGCGGAAATCTACGGTGATAATACCCTTGCTTCTATTTTAAACGGTCTACAATATAATAGAGGTATACGAGCACACAAGCTTTTATATGAAGCACTTAGGTGCTTACAATTTGCAGAGTACATTGATCAAAATGGTCTTTCCGACGGAGACGCTATTAATTCGTGTCTTCAAGATATAAGAGAAGCAACAGTAGATAGAGACCATAAAAGTTTGTTGGAAAAATGTTACAAACATGAAAAGACCATAGGAGACTTTTTGGCAAAATTTTCGGTTTTCATAGACAGTATGTGTAAAGAAAGCGAAACATTTAAAATTTTCAATGACTACTGTGAAATGGTAGAAATTCTTTTGAATTCAATCAAAGCGGACAGAGAAAGTGATTACGATTTACATTTGCATACTACAAGACAAATGCTGGTTTATTTTTGTTCTATGAACCATACAAATTATATTCGCGGAGTGTCACTCTACTTACAAGATATGATCCAATTACCTAAAGATATCATAGGTGATTTCAGACGGGGAATGCTTTCAGTAAAAAGAACCATTGGGAAGTTCAATTCTGTTGGCTGTGATTTAGCATTAGAGCAGTCTCAGAACCGGTCTTCAGCCGTGACTGGAGGTCTGATTGGAATAACGCAAGATAAAGACGCAATGCAGCGATGAATCCTTTTGTATCCTTTCAAGAACACTATTCATTCCACACTATTATCATATTTCGGAATGCAAACAGACGCCACATGCGATATTGATTCAAAAGTGCATAATGAGTGAAATGAATTCGAGGATTGGTAAAGATGAAAAGGATGTCCAAAACTTAATCTCTACTTTCAATGATTATAACCCATTTATAAATAACGAGAAAAACGTGCTTTACAACATTTATACTGGTGCTCTGGCTGAACAAGCAACCTCACAATGTCTCCTTAATATCAAAGAATCTGGAGAGCGTTTGATTACTGATTTTGAAAAAGAACGTTTTGAATTAAAACAAAAAAGTGTATTTGATATTATACGGACAACTCAATTTTTTAACTTTAATTACTGCCCAAAACAGAGCAAGACTGTCACAAGTTCGGATAGACAATTACAGGACACAAAGGATATCACGGAAGTTCAACAATCATTTATGTTAGCATCTCAGCGCGATTTTGACGTCAAAATATTGGCATCACATGAAATACTGGAATACCCTAAATTTCTTTTTGATAAAGATGGTTTTTATAAAAAGGCAAACAAATCAAATTTGGTTCTGGAAATTGAAAATAAACATAAGTGCGGAAACATAACTTCGCAAGACATTATATGCTCGAATAATAATGCAAAAGTTTATATTGTAGATGGTATGTCACTTGTACATCAAATACAACTCAAAAGCTTTTCTACGTTTGGGGAATTTGCAGCCGCGTTTTTCAGAAAAATAATGATACTTTTGACTCCACCTTCTGTTGCGCGAGTTGATGTGGTATTTGATCGCTATGATGACTTGTCAATAAAGTTTTTGGAGTCAAAGCTACGAAGTAAAGGACGAAATCCAAAACAAGTGATTATAACCAGTCCTTCGACAAAAATACCTGCAGATTGTAAAGATTTTTTTTGTAAGTACGGAAAACAAATTAAAGCTAGTGAAATTTCTTTGCAAACATGCTCCCACTTATACAGAAGTCAATGAAAACAGTGAGCTATATATTTGCGGTGGGTTTGACGACCCCACAAAATGTTTAAAATTACAAGGTTCAACTTTCACTGAAGTTAACGATTTGAAATCTAATCACCTAGAGGCTGATTCAAGGATGTTCTGCCATATATTTCATGCTGTCAAAATGAAAAAACACTCAGAGATTATCATCCTGAGTCCTGACACAGATACCTTTGTATTAGGCATTTATTTCTGGCATAAACTAGAAAAGTTAGGTTGCCGCGGATTGTGGTTTGAGGGATCACCAAAGAAAAACCGTTTTTTAGGATGTCATTTAGCCGCACAGTTTCTTGGGGAAAATATATGTAACGTGTTACCTGCATTGTACTCTTTAACAGGTTGTGATACGACTAGTCGCGTAGGAACGAAAAGACAAATGCTAAGCTCCGCGTCGCTGGATTTTGTTCAGGATGCACTTCCTGCTTTGGGTAATGGGCTATTAACTAGACAGCAATTTGAAGACCTGGAAAAAGTTTGCACATATCTTATTTCCAAACAAAAATCAACAGCTGATGAACTTCGACACAAATTGATATGCCAAAACATTGGATTTAACTTAAATTTGTCACGAGTGGTATGTACTTCGGATGCATTGTATTTACATTGTTTAAGAGCATCAGCACAGGTGTATCTATGGAAATGCTCTTCGGAACCGATATTTCAGCCCATTGATTTGCTACAATTCGGCTATGAGCTACGAGAAGGCATCTTTTATCCAAAGCAAATGATAAAGAAATCTGTACCCAATACCACGGCAAATATAACAACCAGCAATATCACATCTTCTTTTTTCGCATCTGCGCAAGTCCGCGCGCAAGATATTTCTTGGTAGGAAATCCGTCAAACTGCCGCCAGCGGCGTCGTGTTTTTACGTCTGGTTTATTTTCTTGCTATTGGAGTTAAATCGAAACCATAGGCGTGTATTTGTCAAATATTTGACATTGTGAGAGACGAACGTTGATTATGACATTGTGTAATGCAAAAAGCGATGGTGTTTAAGCAATAAGAACTTGTACAAACCAGACATATTTTTCCAAGAAGAATTTCTTTAGATTTCCTGCTCATACAACAAGGTATACATATATTTCATAACCCATTGATATTTGAAATGTTATATTACGGCTCTGTTAAAGGGAAATCATACTTATATATTTCAAATCCAGCCCTGACTTTTCCTACCGAACTGACATTAGCAAGGTCAAATTTAATTTTTCGCCTGACAGGTCGAGTAATATTGCTGGTTGTTATATTTGCCGTGCCAATACCTTAATAAAGCCATGTAAATGTCAATCTAACTGTCGCACAATGTCATGTACTTGCAAAAAAGCAACACTAAACTGTATATCTTTGTGCGTAAACAATGATTGCCAAAATTTGTAAAAAAATAAATCACTGTTTTTTTAAAATTAACTGTAATTTTAGTTTCTATGATTTTTGAATTAAAATTAAACGTATTGTTCCTACTGACTTGTGTTGTGTTTTATTTATAACCGAGTGTACACATACATATATGTACACTCTATACAGCCTTAAACATTCGTTTTTGATAAAGTCCCATGATTATAATCAATACTCTTTCGAAATATACTAACAATGTTGACAGCATTGGAGTCGGGGGAGGGGGAGACAGAACGTACCACAATACTCACTGGCAACATCGCTTTTGTCGAAATATAGGATCAGTACAACACATATCAGAAATCAGAATGCGGTCTGCATATTTTGCATACGGGACTCCACTGGGAGCCCGGTCTACTATAGTTGTCAAGTTTCCCCGCATCACCATTTTTATGGATTGGCTTTATCATTGCCCTCTTTAACAAATGTGGAAATACTCCATTTTTCAACATTTGGTTTATTATATGGGTCAGTTGCAACCTTCTTAAGAAGAGCAACTGGAATATCATCATGGCCCACTGATTTCTTATTTTCTAATGTTTTTATAATATTTATGACTTCATTACATGTAACTGGTTCTAAAAATATACTATGCTGATTTATTGGAATTTTTGAGTAATCAATCACTCCATTTTCTTTTATGTCTGGACATATATTTATAAAAAAATCATTAATTGAATTTAAAAGGTTTTTTCTGATTGATATGAAAAATTGTTTTTTAGTGTTTGGTTGTGTTATGTTTTTGACCAAAGTCCAGGTTGCTTTGGTTTTATTGTCGAACCCTTCAATATATCGCTGACTGGCTAGCTGCTTGGCTTTTTTTATGCTTCATAGAATTCGACAGTTATTTCCCCTGATATGAACTTTTGGTACAACTTTCGCTTATGTTTACATGAAACCTTTATACCCGTTGTTATCCATTTTTTTCATTTATATGTTTTCCTTTTAACCTTTTTTTTGGACAAACCAGATTTAGTTTCTGTGACAAAATGTGACTGAAAGTGGAGTATGCCAGGTTGACATCGGCCACCCCCAGCACATCACCCCAATCCTCACCCCGGATCTCCTGAAAATATTGTTCCAAGCGAGCCTTTGAAAAGGATCTTGTTGTGAATTTTTTTCCCAGCCTTGATTTCTGATTGATTTAAACAGATGCTCTGAGCATAATGGTCAGAAAGAGCTGATACAATCACCGAGGCCTTTTTATATTCTAAAAAGTTAACAATGATATTATCTATACATGAGGCACTTTTTTTAGTTGCCCTAGTAGGCTCTAAATTTGTCTGTTTGAAGTTAAAAGAATTAAACAGATCTAAAACTTGGCTTGTTTCAGAACTATCATTTAAAAAATTTATGTTAAAATCATCACAGCACAAGACATTGAAATTTTTAAATTGATTATATAAAATCTCTAATACAGATTCTAAAATTTGAACATTGAAATCACCAAGACATTGCGATATAGACATACACTTATAAGTTTTTAATTTTTACTTATCAAAGAGCAGAATTCTCGTTGTCCATCTATGCTACAATTGTTGATCTTTTCCATTTTTTCAAAATCATTTATCCTCTCGTTTACTAGTATGCACGTTCCTCCATGCTCCATTTCCAAACGTGCATAGGTAGATGTTAGTTTGAAGTTCTCTATTTTTGTAAACTCAGCTTCATAAGGTTTCAGCCAGTGTTCGGTTAGGTATAATATATCCTGTTCTTCTTTCAATGTATTTAAAAATAGCTCAATTTCATTAGTTTTATTGCGAAGACACTGAATATTTTGGTGGATTATGTTCAGTGTCTCATTTCTTTCAATTACCTGTTTTGGTAGTTTTGTGTTTGAGGGTCTCTTTTGAATGGTCTCCGTTGGAGATGAGGATACCATTTCCCCCTATTTCTGGGGCCATTACCTTTCCTCTATCATTCCTTGGCACTTCAACCTTGAATGAGCATTTGTAGTGCTCTTTTCTAGTCTTCGTTTTGTAGCATTGGTGATTATTCCAGTGTATACTTCTATATGATCTTGTAACTGTTTTTCATCCACTTATGGTTTGAAACTTGATACAAAGAGATATGCATTGTTTTCTGCTACTTCCGATTGAAATTGAGCACTTTTCCTAAAGAGAGGTCTTGGTCTGTCCTGTTTTGGAAATTTTCTTTTGCTGCAGTTCACTAATTTCTATTCGTGCTTTTCATGTTCCATTAGTAGTTCATCTTTTTTGCCTGGATCAGCCAATAATTCAGCTTCGGTTTGTTTCTCAGAGGAAATTTGTTTACTTTCGGATATTTGTGTATCGCCTTCGTCAACGTCAGATGAGACATTGGCGTTTTGTTCATAGGTAGTTTCGATTTGCGTCTTTGGGAATTTGCGTTGTTTAGAGTGGCAGCACTGACAATGATGTCACTGGCTTGACAAGTGCCAGTTCCCGCGCTTTTTCTTTTGTTTACATTTTTGTTTTCCAATTTTTCTTGTAGATACGTAACTTTTTCCCTATCAGGTCATTATTCTCACCTAAAATCTTGTTTTATCTTGGAGTTTTTTCACCAGCATCTTCAGGAGCTCCATTTCTTCGGAGCATCTTCAGGAGCTCCATTTCTTCACAACATATTAATTTTGTTGAGTCGATGAATTTCACTTTTTTTCGTTATCTCCTTCAACACACGACTTGTGGAAAACATTTCCGCAGTTAATGCTAGGGGTTCGCGAGACCGAGACCGAGACCGAGACCTGGCAAGTCTCGGTCTTGGTCTCGAAGAAAAAATTTAGTTTCGGTCTCGGTCTCGGGTCTCGAAGCTCGAGACCGAGACCGAGACTACCTTGGTCTCGATCTCGGTCTTGTCTCGGTTTGGTCTCGGTTTGAGCAAGTAAAAAGTAACTAAATAATTTACTGTTTTATTTCGTTAATAACATAAACGTTAGTTCGGAATGTTAAGTTAAATGAAACATCTAATAAGTGTCTTTTGTGTATCAGTTCTTGGTGTAGATGTGATATTAGGGATAAACTTCTTAAATAATTTTATATTTTTTGTTTGCAACAGTTTTTTGGATAATAATAGTTCACTTAAGTAGGTACCTAATAATATTTTAATATATTTCATGTTAGTTTCTAAATTGCTGTTTTGATATTAAAATGCTTGCCTCTAATGTAGGTAGGTATACAAGTGATAGGGATTTTTAAGTATGTACACATAAAAACTAGGTACCGATTTATGTCAATTTTATTATCAAAGTCAACGCTTTTTCTTCTTATTTTTTACATTTCTTATCAGTTGTAGCGTAGCCATACAAACTGATGTCATTTTCAAACATTCTGTGTTATGTGGAGATAACCCATTAAATGAAGGAACCCATATTTCTATACCCTTTCTCGAAGACTATGTACAAATTTTATTAGTGTACATCCATCCATCAGCATCACACATAGAAGACACTAATTTCACAAAAGCTGCCATGTACAAGTACTGTATTATTAACCCAGATAAAAATAGACGTAAAAACCTCCAAATCAAAGACTTTATTTAAAACACTTCATTTACTAAAGCTTCCACACCACCTACATTTATTATGCCCAATAACCCAGATAGCACTCCAGACCTAATTCTGTTCACAGAAAATCTTAAACAAAACATATCAAGCATCCAAACAACACCAGATCTAGGCTCTGACCACCTAGCAATACAAGTTGACATAGACTTACATATAAGCATACAAGATACAGATATTGACACAAAGCTTAACTTCGAAAAATGTGATACAGAAAGAGTTGCAGAACATATGAAGGTATTTATAAATGCAAATCAGCACATTAACAAAGACACAATTCAGGTTTTTAATGACTCCCTATCTGAAGCTATAATCAAGTATTCTCCCAAAATCAAAACCAGGTACTTTTTACACCAATTTCCACCATTTATTAGTAAGCTTATCAAAACAAAACGTAAAATGCTTAGAGAATATCAAAACAACAAAAATTCAAACTACGAAACAAACATTAATACCTACAACAAAAACATTCAATCACTTATTGCTCAATACAGGGAACACAATTGGATCCAGGCATGCAACGACATTAACCAATAACAGGACAAAACATATTGGCAACAAATCCGGAAATTAACAAAATACAAACCTAAACACCACATTGCCGGCTTGAACGAAGGAGACCAAATATTTCAGGAGGATGCAGAAAATGCCGAAGTATTCGCTAGACATTTCAAAAAAGCCTTCCAAGAGGATAACGACCCGACCTTCGACAGACAAAACTTTGAGATAATCAACAACTGGTACAATGAGTATTTCAGAAATACCACAATCTCTGACAATTTTAAAACAATATCGGAAGAAGATTATTTTCTCATTTTAAACAGCGGCAAAAGTACAGCACCATGGTCAGATTTTGTAACAAAAAACCTATTGAGGAAGTTACCAGCAGAGATCCATAATTACATCATTAAAATGTATGAGTTTTGTCTAAATAACCAGTTTTTCCCCTCTATCTGGAAACAAGGAATTATAACAACAATTGGCAAACCAAACTCAGACTTAAGCAGGCCATCCAGTTACATACCAATAACCTTGCTACCAGTTCTTTCAAAAAAATTTGAGAAAATTGTAAAAAAACTCCTTCAAAAAAGTGTGGGAATGCACATCCCAAAACATCAATTCGGCTTCCAGACAAAGGCTTCAACAATACATCCTCTTTCCATTCTCATATCAAATGTACAGACAGCCAAATTAAAGGGACCGCGAAGTGCAGCAGTAATGCTGGATATCAATAAGGCCTTTGATAGTGTGTGGCACAAGGGAATTTTATACAAACTGCATCTAATGAATTGCCCCCAACACCTAATTGTAATTATAAAGGAGTTTCTTTCCCACCGGACCATTAGAATACGAGTCAACAACTAGCTCTCCAACACAGTTGAAGCTGAACAAGGAGTCCCTCAGGGTTTGCCACTTTCACCGCTGCTGTATAATCTATTCTGTTACGACATTTATACCAATCATGATGCACAAGAACAAAACAAGGACAGTTACATTCTACAGTTTGCCGAGGACACTGCATTAATTTCTCATAGCTATAACATTACTTCCACACAAGAAGCACTGCAAAACTTGATGCGATCCATCTAGGAATGGTTTGAGCTTTGGCGATTAAAAGCAAACCCCAGAAAATCACAATTAATTATATTTAACCATAATAACAACGACCTAACACCTACAATAATCCTGAGCAATTAAATTCCTAGGAATAACTATTGACCACAAAATGAGCTTTAACCAGCATACCACAAACGTAAAAAAAGTGCATACAAAGATCCAAGCATTCCAGAAGTTTGCCCTACAAAGACAGGGGAATTTCCATAAAAACTGCTTCACATATATATACACAAACATTTGCAGACCACTCTTGGAATACATGCATCCGATGTAGATTAATTGCAGAACGCCAGCACTTAAAAACCTTCAAGTAGCAGAAACCACAGCATTACGCAACCTTATCAAGATACGACACCCCAACAACCATTTGCATAATCCTTCAAATGAAATCCTGTACCAGGAAACCAAAATCTTGCCTATAACTGAACGCCTAGAAATTTTGACAACCAATTTTGCCAAGAAACCTGAGACAGTCCCTTTGATAGAGCTATTGTGCAAAGAACGAGACCAAAACCTAAGACCAGCCAGAAAATACCCCTCACAAACTCTATTAGAAATTTTGGATTCATTAAGGGATTGACTTTTTTCTTTTCATATATATTTCGTTGCTTTTTGGTTTTCTTTATTTTTTTTGTTTATCATCCATTGCTACTTATTATGATTAGTATCATTACCTAGATACACGTAATATTTTATTTTACTTTTTTTTTTGATCAAATTGTGTGTTAATTTTCCATATGTTAAAAAATAATAATAATGCCGTTTGTTATAAATTTAAGGTCCCACAGGCTGAAGGACTTCGGTCGATGGCCTAAGGGTGCATGTGTGTATATTGTAAAATGTATGTTATATGTACCTAATAAATAGCGTTTACTACTACTACTACTATTTTGAAAACTCTTAAAATTTAATGGTATACAGGGTGTCGCGAAATTAGTGGACGAAACATCAACCATGTATTTATCGGTCAAAAATAATTAAAATTTTTCTTATAAATATATATCGGGAAGGGCTAGAGCTAGAGCTAGAGCTAGAGCCTCTTAAAAATGGGCCCCTGAATATGGTTTTCTTAAATTATTTCCGAAACGGTGTAAAATACAGTTTTAAAATTTTGGGATTCTACTAACTTTAATATTCTGAATTTAAAAATGAAATTAAGGCAGGTGCGAACATTTTAGGGGTGAATCTAAAAATTAACTTTTTTTGGGCTAACTTTTTATATATTTCTTGTTCAAATTATGAAAATTTGAATTTTTTTTCGCAAAAAAGTGGCTCTTAGTTTGCTTCGCTAGGACGCAGCGTTTTTGGGGAAAACGGATTTTAAAGTATACTGACTGTCAAAAACGGGTGTAAAATGAAGGTTATAATTTTTTATATTCCCCAAAAATTCCTTTTGACGTTACAAAATTTCATAGTATTATAAAATAGTAGAAACACTTGTTCCAGAAAAAAGTTATGACAGATTTTCAGAATTTGATAAACTATAGCAACCAAATTACACCCGGTTTTGGCAGTCGGAATACATTTATAATCCGTTTTTCTCAAAACCCTGCGTCGTAATGATACGAAATAAGAGGCACTTTTTTACCAAAAAAAATATAAAATTTTCAAAATTTCTAAAGAAAATAAGAAAATAACCCACATAAAAGTTGATGTTAATTTTTTATAATCACTCCCAAAATGTTAAGCACCTGACCTGACTAAAATTTTCTATTTCTTATTCCATTTCCGAATTCTAAATATTAAACTTAGTGTACTTAAAAGAATTCCAAAATTTTAAAACTATATTTTACACAATTTTGGAAATAATTAGAAAAAAAACATCTTTAGGGGCCCACTTTTAAGAGGCCCTAGCTCCCGTAGGGGAAGTTTCCCGATACACGTTTATAAAAAAAAATTTAAGGTATTTTTGACCAATAACTACAGGGCTAATGCTTCGTCCACTAATTTTGTGACACTCTGTATAGGTATACGGTATACCTGGTATAGTGGATATGGTCAAGGTGGCCATTCATCTTTTAATATACTAATCTAACACGGTTTTACCAGAAGCAGATATCCAGTTGTTTTAATGGATACGCGATGTTTTATTACTTTGTAGATGTTACGAAAAATGTGAAAACTCATAGCTGTTTATTGCTTGGAAATGGCTCAAAATAAGTTATCTACAGAATTACGTATTATGTACATAACAGTATAACCTTTCTTCTAGGATCATAAAAAGAAACAGCCCAATTTAAAATAAACAAGCGTTATGCCCGGATTTGACCGATTTTTCAATTTTTTGGTTGTACGAACCCCGTTGGCATAAATTGCCAATAACATACATAAAAATTTCATTTTTTCAGAAAAATAAGTTTTGAAAATTCAACAAATAAAAATATTTTTCGAAACCGAGACCGAGACCGAGAGTCTCGGTGCCTTGGCCTCGGTCTTGGTCTCGGTCTCGATAGGTAAGTGTCGGTCTCGGTCTCGATTCTAATTTCGGTTTCGAGCTCGAGACAAGATCGAGACCGAGACCATTGTCTCGCGAACCCCTAGTTAATGCACACAATACTCGACGTTTGCTTTGTTTTATGGCACAAAACTTTATTTCAGGAGCGTCGCCGATACCGTGTGTCTCATTCGACGCCATCTTTTTATAATATTAAACCGAAACTCAAACATAAGTTTTGGGATTTGTCAGGAAGTCTGTCATATTGCTAGCATTCATTAAAATAGGTTAACTATTGATAGTTTTCATACATATTAGTGTATGTATCCCCTTATATGATTAAAATTGCACGGCCTACATCGGCGACGTCACACGACAAGCACTAAGGCCTTGTTATGGAGTTGGTTTTGATAAAACTTAGTGACATGAATTTTCATTGCAGACTAAATTTAATAACGAATCCAAGGGAGGAGATAAAATCAGCTTTAATGACAAGATACATTCTTTCTTATATACCCCTAAAACGGTCAGAACCTTTTTAGGCAGATGATGCCCCGAACAGCCAGTTTAACCATGGATAGAATAAAAGCAGATGCTGTTACATTTCGAGGCTCATCTTAACAATTATTAATTATACTTATAAATTATAGCTATTTCCTGAGAGTTTTGTCCTACAATTTTGAGTGGGAAACAATTTTTGGCTGAGCTAAATTTGTCATTTATCTCTTCATTTTATCCAAAAAGTGTCAGTTGTATACTTCAGGGCATTTTTTCATTAGGTAGTATCTTATATATATGCTGATAATAAAATTGCATTCACAATTTAGTACAAAATTTCATTGGCGAATTTTAAATTGGTTGCAATCTGTTTTCTGTGAATTATTCCACCCACATCCTTCTAAGTATATTGAAAATCAATCGAACCGTCATAGCTCATAAATTTATGGCTCGGTGAAGCCCTAAATCACAGACGTCTGTTGTGCCCTCGGCCATTCGGGCTTTGCCGTCTCTAACGAGTTCAAAAACAAACAAATATTAAAACAAAAGAAGACGACGACTAATATAAATAGTCCCAAACCAGTAAGATATTTTAATGGTTCCAGTTTGTGGGCCTTGAGCTCGCGAAAAAAAAATTAGATTGACGTGAATACATAAATGTACTTCTCTGTTTATTCCTGTATTGTGTTTCTTTTTAACAGAATGAGAAATACTAGAAATACACAGAAGAAGTGTTTGTTTGAATATATCTTGGATTAAACCTTTGTTTAATTATTTATCTATGAAATAAGAATTATTCCGAAGATTTCTGGTTTGAGGAAATAAAAGGATTCGCCCACTGAGGCAACTAAAACTTTACCGTCACTCACTCACGATTTTATTTAAAGTCGGCGAACACTACTTATCTTTTCATAAAAAATCTAAGCCTTAAATTCAACAAGTGGTACCAGCTATCAAGATCAAAATGACTAGTATGCAGGTGATTAGTCCATGGAATTATTCAAAATAAAAAACACAGGTGTTATTTCTTTGCAGCCAATGACCTGGAGACCAATAATTCTTGTTTCAAAGGTGATTAAAAGCGATAAATTTTCAGCAAGACGTTAATCGTAAGGTACTTAGTTATTTCTATAATATTTGGAAATATGTCCTTGTCTCCCAAAGAGGCTCTTTTTAAAATTGGTTTTATAGGAAAGTCAGGTTTTTCATCTTTATAGTTAAAATTACAATAATTAAACTCTCTAAGAATAAATAAATATATAATGTGTCAATCATAATAATAGATGAATAATAATTATTATATTAGTATAAGTTTTGTAATGAAGAAAATTAGAATTACATAACATTTAGAGGCCACATCGCTGATATTAGGGGGCTGGAAGACTTTGAAAAATAAATTAACATCGGGTCTGTATTAAAGCCTATAATTTTAAATTGCTAGACTTAGAAAAAAATGTAGCTTTGACAACAGGACATTTCTGGTGTAGTGCAGATTATTCTAATTGCATACGATTAAGTAGAAGGATAGAGAGAGTCATAGCAATTTTTTTTCTACTGGCTCTCCGATTAGAGGTGGGAATTTTTAGGTAGATTGACGAGACCAGAGGATCAAGCACCCTCTGAAAAATTGGATGGTGGTAAGCTTAGGCCCAAATTTATAGTCGAAACTCAAGACCTCCTCAGCACTTGAGATCTTCTCCGATGCAAAATAAGTTTTATAGTCGTCGAAGGACGACTCGAGGTTGAGTGAAGGACAAACAAGGGCGTATATAAGAGAGGGCAGGGGGCCTTGCCCCCCCCCCCCCCTGGAAATTCACATAAATAATGTATAAACTAACAAAATTTTAATCCAGAGCACATTAAAAATTATGAGAAAATAAAATTCGAATTTGCCCCCCCCTGGAAAAATGTATATATACGCCCTTGAGGACAAGTTATCTTGGAAGCTACCTTGAGTCGAACCGTCAAAGTCGTTCTCTAAACTTATTTCTTTTGATGTTAAAAATGTATTTCCTAGTGTACCTCCGATTGAAGTGTTCGCCCATACTAATCACATAATAAAATAGGATATTTTAAACTGCTTGTCATTATGTTTAGATCAAAATTATTTTGAATTTAACGATAAGATTTACACTTGTATCGAAGGTTTAATAATGGGAAATCCACTTAGTCCTATTTTAGCTGAAATCTTTATGGATAATTTAGAAAAATCAATACATGAACACCATCTTAGCAAATATTGCTTATATTGGTATCGATATATGGATGACATTTTAGTTTGTTTTAATGGGACGTCAAGACAATTAGACATTTTCTTAGAATTTATTAACACATTACATCCCAATATTAAATTTACAGTAGAATTGGAACACGAACACTATAAGGCTAACATTGTTGATAATTTAATTAAAAATTACGATACCAAAAAAGCTTTAGAATTGGTGTACCCAAAAATTAATAATAATGAACTGAACAGTTATCAAATTTTAACACACACAGGAAAGTTAATACAAAAAATATCACAGTATATAAAAAATAAAAATATGAATACCAAAATTGCCTTTAAAACCAATAATAAAATTAGTAAGTTCATTAAAAATAACAAATCCCCTACACCTAAAAGTAAGAAAAATGGTGTCTATAAATTAAATTGTGGTTCGTGTTCCAAAGTATATATTGGTCAAACTGGTAGACCTTTTGAAAAGAGAATTAAAGAACACCAGTCTTGTTTCATTAATGGCAAGGATGCTTCGAACTATGCTTGTCATTTAATTAATGAAAACCACATTTTCAATAATGATTTCAATGTTTTACATATTGAAAATAAAGGTAAAAAATTAAATCTGTTAGAAATTATGGAAATCAATAAATATAAAAAATTGAATATATTACTTAACGAACAAACTGATTTTGGGTTTTCTCCGTTATTAAACCTTTCCTAGAAATTGTTAACTTGTTTCCTTTCCTATTCATATTGGGAAGCGCTAAGTGGTTTTCCCAAATCACGTTCCGCTTCCGCGCTGGTGGTCCCGGGTTCCACAGTAGGAATATATGGACATGATGGTGCTTCCAGGATCAAATATTCCGGAAGTAAACTCCCCGGCCATTCGGATCTCCGGGCGCTGGGTCGCCCTGGGAGCCCTTCACTCCGCATTTCACAGACAGCAAAGATGCCGAACCAATTTAGAATAGATTTCTGCAACATAAGAGGCCTAAATACAAACATAAATTCGGTACACCAACATCTACAAGCAAATAGACCACACGCCTTTGAAATATCCAACGCAATCGCTCGAGACTCTCCGTAGTTTTCAATTGCTCTACTCCATATATGAGTGACATAGGCCAATATATATCCTGTCGATCTCTCTTTGCAAAACCCGTATTGATTATCGCTGATTATTCTGTTGCTCTCGAGGTACTTGAGTAGTTGCTGGTTGACTACACGTTCCATGACTTTGGAGATTATTGGAAGCAAGGCAATTGGGCGATAGTTTGAGGGCGTGGTTTTCTTGCCTTTTTTTTGGAACAGGTTGCACTCGAGCGACTTTCCAAGAGGATGTGTAAATCCCTTTTCTGTAAGAAAGAGAAAAAAGCCTGGAAAAAACGGGTTACAGAAACACAACTATGTTCTACAACAACAACAGTGAACTACCTCTATCCTGGTTACGACTTACATACCCGATTTAGATATAAGTTCGGAATATGCCTTTTTGTCCGAAGCGACCTTTCATGTCACCGCGAGGAAACACTCGAACCGAACAACCTTGACGTCATGTGGCTCAAGTTCACCGCCAAGGGATTAACCAAGTTTATATGTTGTCTCTATCGCCCTCCGAGCGATAGAGCCTACCAAAGCTTTTTCTCAACACTAGCTACCACTTTTGACTCAATACAGGTCGATCACCCCAGTTCAGAAATAATCGTTCTGGGAGACTTCAATGCCCACAACATCAACTGGCTCAAACATCACAACAAGACCGACAACGAAGGTAGAGAAGCTGAAGCATTTGCCATCAGCTGCGGGCTTACTCAACTTGTAGACGAACCAACTCGAATCTCAGAGAGGGGCGAATTCGGCGCCTTCCTGGATCTTTTTCTGACCACCAATCCTGACCAGTACAAGATTACAGTTGGTCCGCCATTAGGTACCTCCGACCACAAACTTATTACAACGGTTTGTGAATTGCCACTCATATACAGAAGGATCCACCATTGCTACGCAAAATCTGGCATTACAATTCTGCAAACTGGGACGATCTAAAGCAGTTCTACCTAGATTTTCCTTGGCTCGACGTCTGCTTTGCCAGTAACGACCCATCAGACTGCTGCGAAGAGATCATGCAAGTAATCTCCTCAGGAATGGAAGCTTACATCCCAAATTCCATCAAGTTACCATAAACAAAGAAGCCCTGGTATCGATAAAAGATGCGAAAGAGCTGTAGGAAGGAAACAGCAAGCCTATAAGTACTGGCAGCAAAATCAGACCGCTGAAAATCGCAATTATTTTATCGAAGCGAGAAACGAGTGCAAGCATGTGATCGATGAAACTAAGGACAAACACAATCAAAGGATCAAGAATAAACTTTTGCAATGCCCCAGTGGCTCCAGGAATTTCTGGTCGGTAGCAAAGGCAGTAAGTAACAACTTTACAAAAACGTCTCTCCCACCTTTGACGGACGAACGTGGCATCACGGCGACTACAGCCAAGGAAAAAGCAAACATGCTCGCCAAAATGTTTTCATCGCACTCTACCTTAGACGTGCCCCAAGGCAAGACTCTCCCCACTATACCGAACATCAACACTACCATGGCAGAAGTCAAGTTTTCTCACCGTGATATTCGCAAAATCCTTAAAGAACTAGATACGCAAAAGGCATCAGGACCGGACGGAATACCTGCCATCGTGCTAAAGAACTGCGCCAACGAACTAACACCCGTTTTTTTCCAGGCTTTTTTCTCTTTCTTACAGAAAAGGGATTTACCCATCCTCTTGGAAAGTCGCTCGAGTGCAACCTGTTCCAAAAAAAGGCCAGAAAACCACGCCCTCAAACTATCGCCCAATTGCCTTGCTTCCAATAATCTCCAAAGTCATGGAACGTGTAGTCAACCAGCAACTACTCAAGTACCTCGAGAGCAACAGAATAATCAGCGATAATCAATACGGGTTTTGCAAAGAGAGATCGACAGGAGATATATTGGCCTATGTCACTCATATATGGAGTAGGGCAATTGAAAACTACGGAGAGTCTCGAGCGATTGCGTTGGATATTTCAAAGGCATTCGACAGAGTTTGGCATGACGGACTGCTCAACAAACTGCCGTCCTTGGGACTGCCCGCCTCTTTCTGCAGCTGGCTGGCCAGTTTCCTTAAGAACCGATCCCTACACGTTGCAGTCGATGGACACATCTCGGACACATTCACCATCAACGCGGGCGTGCCTCAGGGCGCAATACTTTCACCAACTCTGTTCCTCATCTATATTAATGACCTGCTGATCGAAACGAATAATCCTGTTTACAGTTTTGCAGATGACAGCACCCTTGTCTCCCACTTTAGATCAGAAAAACCCTTACCAGCGACTGAGACTCATCACCGCAGACAGAAGCAGATTACAGCAATTAATCAAGACCTGGAGAAAGTTCAAACTTGGGGCGACCGAAATTTGGTCCAGTTCAATGCAGCAAAGACCCAAGCAGCAACGTTTACTAAGAGGGCCAATACAGCGGGCCCTGACATCATTATGGCAGGATCGACCATTCCTTCATCCTCGTCAATCGGGCTGCTGGGTGTCTCGGTCAACAGCAATATGTCATGGCATGACCATGTTGCTACCATCGCAAAATCAGCCTCCCAGAAGCTTGGTGCGCTATTTCGCAACAAAAAACTCTATACACCGCAGCAGTTGCTCTTGCTGTACAAAGCGCAAACAAGACCGTGCTTAGAATATTGCTCACATATCTGGGGTGCCGCACCAAAGCATACCCTAAAGCTGCTGGATTCCATTCAGAAGAGGGCTGTGCGTCTCGTCGGCGATCCGGAGTTGACCCGGAATCTGGATAGTCTGGAACATCGCAGACATGTGGCTGAGATGTCTCTGTTTTACAGATACTTTCACGGCAGATGTTCGCAGGATTTGGCCCGCATAATCCCGCCCCTGGCAACTCCTGTCAGACAGTCCTGACAGACGGCAGGGGCGCACCAGTTCGTCGTACAACTAGAAACACCTAGAACATCGCTTTACCAGAACTCCTTTGTCTGGCGCACTGCATCACTGTGGAACTCACTTCCAGGACATCTGTTTCCCACTAATTACAACCTACAAATATTCAAGAACCGTGTCAATCAACATCTTCGCACACACACCGCTCGTCGAGCGCCATAGGATCTCCCTTTAGTGTGTGTGCCACTGCCATAAAAAAAATAAAAAAAAATAAGGCGCCTGGGTCAAGATTATTTATTGTAATTTACCTGAACTATATAATTTTAGCATATTTTAGTGTAACTATTCACATTTGAAAAAGACGTTACGTTGAAACACGTGTCATGTTTAAATAAAGTTAATCTGTGGAACCTATGGTACAGTTACTTCTTAACTTGAGGTATTATGCAACAGCAATTTTCAAGTAAGTGTTTATCTAAAAACTAGTTCATCTATGTGCAATAAATAATCAATTAACGCAAGACCAAAGAAAATAAGTATCGTTGTGTTTTTAATATGTTGCTATTCAAAAACGCATATGTCATAAACTATATTTCAGGCATGACAACTGACAATAATATTTTTTTAGACTGTAACTGCAGATTTAAGAGGAATTTCTCACCCCACTGTTTGTCAGAGCATCAAACGTGTTTCAAGAATACTTGCCCAACATACTGCAGATATTTGCAAATTTGATCCAGACTACAATGCAACAATAAGGAAGTTTCATAGAATCTCTGACTTCCCAAATATTTCTTGTGCTGTCGATGGAACACATATACCGATTAAAAATCCAGGTGAAGGTATAGGCGAGGCTTTCAGGAACCGAGAGGGAATTTTCTCCATAAATGTCCAAGTAAGTGTTATCACTCATCTTGGTAATTATCTGTATATACCTAATATGATAAATAAAGCAACATTTTAAGTAGCAGAGTAAAACATATAGTTTAAAGCTGTTGAGCGCAGCTTCTCATTGGCTATATTTTTATTCTCTAACCAACCCATATATCTTTACACTTTAAAACATTAAAAACAAAATCTTTTAGGTTGCATGTGAACCAAACATGCAGATTGTGGATATTGTAGCACGACATCCACAATCCATGCATGACAAAACCATCTTTGAAAGAAGTAGACTAAGAGTAAAATATGAGAATCAGGAAATACCAGGTAACTTTTGTGCTGTTCATAAAACATATCTTTAGCAAAATGTAGTTGGTGTTATAAGATTTATGATTTTGCTTGTAATAAAAAAAATCATTTTGGTATTTATAGAGGCCTTTGCCATAAGTAAAAACCAGTAAAGCCAACAAAATATACACCCCTTTTCCCCCTTGTCAATATTTCATTTTGATAGGTATTATACTAAAGCTTTATTTTAGGAAAAATCTTCGGTGATAATGGATATGCATGTAAGAGCTATCTTTTAAACCCAGTGATAAATCTCACAACAAGGGCAGAACGCAACTATAATGCCTCCCACAAAACTACTCGAAACATCATAGAAAGGTGCTTCGGGATATGGAAACGACGTTTTCTGTGTGTGAAATATGGAATTTCAACAAAAAAAGAGACTGCCGTTTTAATTATTTGTGCAACTGCAGTATTGCACAATCTAAGAAGATACGAAGACATTTTAAAAGACGACCATGGTAATGATATTAATGAAAATCAAATTGAAGTTATTGTGGAGGGCAATAATGTGAATGCTTTAGCTATGAGATGAGCATTTATTATGACGCACTTTAATTAGGTTATATAGTTATATTAATAAAATTTAACTCCTACATAAACTTTTTATTTAAATAAAAATTGCACAAAACATTAATTATTATTATGTAAAAATAAACTGAGCTCTACAATAAATTAATATTAATTTTTGAAAAAGAAGAAAATAACATGAAAATGTAAAAGCGATAGGTAGATATATCAAATCTCATTGCACTGCCTTAAAATAAAAACAGATGCAAAATAAAACAACATAAAAGAAAAATTAAAATTACAACAGTTTTTTTCTTTCCTCCCAATATTTCTTTTCTGCTTCTGCTACAGCCATCTTCATTCGATGCAATTCTGTTTGCTGCTCTATTCCTTCCCTTAATCTCCGTAACATTAGCTGTACCTCCTCGTTGATCGAGTTCTTTATTGCATTTTTCCCTCTGCAAGAAAAAAATTAATTAAAAATTTTTCCTTACATCACACTAGTAGCATAAATGATGTGTGATTCGTTTATGCTAGTAGGTATAACTAAGATGGAAGCTTATAACAAAACAAGTAGATAGTACTAAGAATTTAGAGAAACAAGTTTAAACATTGATATTGAGAATACCTGTGTTTTAGGTTGTCCCACAATTTTCTTAACTGCTTGGACGTTCTGTGCTTAAAATTATTTGTTATCTCTTCCCAAGCCCTGGCTTTAGCTTGTAGGCTACTTGCATCCGTTTTCTTGCTCTCGAGGCAATCTTTCTGTTGCTCTACAAGGCTGGCCACAAAAACTTTTTCTTCATGTGTATAAGGACTTTTATTTTCTGTATCGCACATTTTGCACTAATTACTAACACACGGTATCCTTAGCAGAAGTAAAAAATAAATACGATACGAATATTAATACAAATACAAATACAAAACGTGTTATCTAACCCCACTTCTTCGCGGAGTCAAGCATGCCGCGCTTGCGTAGAGAAAGAAATATAGAAAAATTCGACGTTGCTAAGTGTCTCTCCGACTCGAACTTGACTTGCTTGAGTGGACCTTTATAAAATAGGAAAGTTAAGTAAGGCCGAAGGAGCTCTCCGCCAAGTCTTTTCTCTTAAGTTTCAACTATAAATTTGGGGCTTAGTGTTTTTCTTAATAATATTCAGTTCTTAAGACACAAATTAGATGAATTATTTCTGTTATTAGAAGAGCTTAATTTTCCAGAAATCATTGCCATAATTGAACATTGGTTAAATGTTGATGACTCTGTGTTTTTCAAAAATTATATCACAGTAACTAGATTTAATGAAAGTAATTTATCTCATGAAGGTGTTATGATAATGTCTACTAACAACGACTTTTCCGCAGTGACTAAGTTCGACAATTTATTGACTGAGAAAGTATTTGAATTTTCCATCGTCTATCATGATTCCAAAGGGGGACAACATTGTAAATGAAACACCAACAGTACCTATATTATTATTTTAACTTGTGAGAGTTGTGGTTGTTGTTTACATAAGTAAGGTCTGATGATGCCGTAAGGCGAAACACGTGTAACCACTAAATACACATATACATTGACTGTGACTTTGACTTTGTGTTCTTTGTCTCCTTTTGGAATTAAAGATTAAGTCCCTTTGAGAATTATGGATGATTATTTTGTCTATCATAATGCTTATGACCTCTATCTTATTTGTCTTTATAGAACACCTGACGCTGACATGCATATAATCAGTCAAAGATTGCTGAGCTTGCTTGAGTCCCTGCCTTTAAAAAGCAAATTCATTTGTGTGGCGACCTTAATGTTGACTATTTCAGTGTGTGTGCTGCTCAAGAATCATTTCGGTCCATTTTCGACACTTTTGGTATAATCATGCATATTAACTCCCCAACTAGAATAACTAAAACTAGTTCTAGTACTATAGACTATGTCGTGTCATCTTTTGAATTTTCTAGATTTTTTAAAAATTTATCTACTCTGGCCTTCAAATCCTTTCCTCTTAGACCTACCAAAATTAAACAACATAAACCCTGGCCAACTAAAGGCTTACGCACATCTGCAAAAAACATGCGATCATTATCTCACCTAAAAAAATACTCGGACAGCGTCTTCATCCACGATTACGCGAAAATTTACATAAAAGTCTATCATAAGACTATAAAAGCTGCCAAGGACATTTATTATAATGAGAAGCTGGCTAAATCCGGCAACGTCGCTAAAGAATAATGGTCTATTGTGAATGACTTAAGGAATAAGACTTCTTCGTCTAGCAAAATCGCTAATTCACCTGAGAACTTAAACAATTACTTTGTAAATATGGCTAAAGATTTAGATTGGTCTTTCTTGGAGAACACCGAGCTCACTGTTGAGGCTATGTTTGAAGTGTTTTTGAATCGTATTGTGGTGGTGGTGGAGGCTGTCTTTCCTCTGAGGAATAGACTTTTTGTCAACAGGGACTCGGAGATAATCTGGTTTAATGATGAGCTGCGTGATATGCGGGAAACTTTGGGTTTTCTGACTGACATGTCGAGATCAGGGGACATTCCTGGGATGCCCAGGGTTACCATCCGTCCCGATATATCCGGACTGTCCCCGTTATTAAGCCCCGTGTCCAGACGTCTCGATTTGCCTGGCAAGAGTCCTGATTAAACATTTATCTCTAACTCAAATACTAATAAAGTATATATGATCTACTCGTATATCCTAGAATCCTAGCTAAATATTAAATCTACTTATTTTACTGTTTTCGTATTGATCTGTGCTGCAATTTTTAATAAGGGAAGATAGTAGTGAAGAATTATAAAAGCGTCTAGCGTTCCTGCTAAATTTTCGATGCGAAAGCAGTACATGTGCAATGGCGAAACCAGAATAGGTATTATTATGGATTTGCATGGCCCTCCGCTCACTTCGCCTGCTACGGGGGCGCAACCAACGGGAACTATTCAAAACTAACCCAAGGCTTAACCAAAATTCAGAAAAAAGTAAATTAATAAAAACAAACATAACCTTAAAAAAAAGTAAACAAAATATCTGTCGCCACCGATAGGAATCGAACTCGCAGCTCAGAAATGACAAACAGAACGTCTAACACGGTCTAACTACTACACCACCGCGGCGTTGAAGGAATTTCGCTAGACCGTAGAGACATGGATAATTTCGAGACATTCGGCCATTATGTTGCGCGTAAAACCCTTTTAAATGTGTTAGCAAGATATAATGAATAAGATGGTACCTACCCTTAAGGATGCGGCAAGTGCAACATGTGTGCTCCGACTTGCTCGTCGGCGTGGCAGTGGGTCAATTACTTACTCTTGACCAGGGCGCCACCAGTTAGAAATATCCAAATCGGATCAAACAACAGATCCTCGGTCTTAAGAATCCAAAAGAGCGATCAAAAATCGACGACTATCCGCTACACAAGGGCGATTCACATCCAAAACGACTATTAACTACACTTGTTTGGTTGAGGTATTTCAGAGCAAATAAAAGACGGTAACGTTCGTGTAGGTTTAAGTTTATTGGCGTTCGTTAGATTGACGTTAACGTGTTGTCATATTTCTTCCAATAATCAAAATATTGTAAATATAAAACAGGTAAAAGAGCTCAATTGGAAACAAATAATAATCTATATGCTCATAAATATAGAACTAGAACAGTTGCGTATACATAACGACAGAAATTTGAATTAAATTGAATTGTAATAGCACTGAAATAGCCAAAGAATGATCGACCAATTATTAGGCACGTTTAGCCATAACGGAGTTAACAATATAATACCAAGTGATTACGAAAGACCAAAACCAAGTTCAACAAATTAATCAATAATCACAATATACATAAGGCATCTATCGTCTCATCAACTAGTCATTATTAAGAGTTATCCGTCTAATAGTAGCTACTAAACTTTGGGCACGTTTACCACGGTAGACGACTCGCAGTTGTACATAAATAAACCTTACTGATTTAGATCATAAAATATCGTTATGTAATATTATTATATCTGGA
The DNA here is from genome assembly GCA_016904865.1 of Pissodes strobi. Lineage (NCBI taxonomy): Eukaryota > Metazoa > Arthropoda > Insecta > Coleoptera > Curculionidae > Pissodes > Pissodes strobi. The sequence goes on from MU185136.1 coordinate 106,547, forward strand.
TAATCAATAGATTAATACTACAATATTGATCATTTAAGACAATATAAATCAAATGGTAAGAATAAGAAATGTAATATAAAAAAAACTATGAGCATTATTAGAACCACACTAGTAAATACAGCAGTTAATTAGATTCGCATTGGTAAGCTTTGCTTACACATAATCAGTCCCAGAAAAAATAATTATATCAATACCTCGCTGGAAAATACTAATAACCCGCCAATAACATTAGGTAGAAAGATCACAGTTATAACCTAAACTTGTCTTAACTGGTCTTCGCCGTTATCACCTACGACCTTCTGCACGTGGACTACTGCTATGCACCTTGGGACCCATAAAATACTCAGTGGTATTTGAGGTAATGCCAATACCTTTGTAGCTACAGTCGGTACCAATACAACACAACCAACTGTATTGACTGGTATCTACTTGGTTAGCTACTTAGTCTCTTTTCAATCAAAGATCGCTCCAAACAAAATAGCTTGCTCCATAGACCCAACTCCAAGCAAAAATAGCTCCAGCCAAAATAGCTCCCAAAACTGGCTCCCGATTAAAAAAAATCCCGAAAGAGAACAAGCGCTAAGTATGCATTCTCTTCCTGCAATTTCAAGCAGCTCCTCTTTCAGAACACTCTCCACTCGAAGAGTATTTAAAAATAATAATGAGAGTCGTCTTGCCAAAATGCGAAGGTCATAATAAAACCAATATCATATCATCCTACAGGTGAAAGACATAAAATACTAGGAAAACTGACCAATAATATAACCACTGTTTGCTCTTTTAAGAGTTCAGAACCCCAGGCAAGAACAAAGCTAGGCCATTTATGTCATTAATATTAAATCTAAATTTACTAAGTAACGTCTTTACAAGTTCTTATAAGCAAAATTTAAAGTAGAAAAGAAATTTATCAAAGATTATATACAACTTTATACAACATTAAACCCTATTATACACTACGGGTGCCCATAAAGACAAAGAAACAGCTAGGAGTGCTCGACTGCAATTTCATACCGAGGACGGTATCAGAAACTATCATTCAATACGTTTGATTTCCCCAGAATGTTATTTCTTGTAAAAATAACGAGTATAATTAGTCATGCTATGCCTGTTCCAGGCCTAAGTTATCTTTTGTTTGACGATATTGCATGTTATACGTGCAAGAATTAATAAATTTTCTAAAGTAACACTCTCTATATAGCAGTATTGTGCAGTATTTCAATCCCCTCTGAGGCCCGTTAGAAAACTATAATATACCCTGACAAAATAAATTCCCCGTACAGTAAATAAATGAATATGTACAAAATGTAAGATATGTATATTTATTTATCTAACTACGTAGAGTTTTTCGATGGTAATGGTGAATTGAGGAGCAAACGCTCTCTTCTACAGGCATTCCTCGAGGAAGGAAACGGCGAATTTTGTTCCAGAATCCACTGCACGTGGCAAGTCACCAACCAAAAGTCTTGACTCTCAGGCAAAAATCCATCCAATCCAGTCAAGCAATTTACTACAGCAACCTAGTAACTATGCCACTTTATACCCGATATAAATATATTCCCCCTTAGGGTGAATTAAAAATTCTAAAACTTTTTATCAGGCAACGCACTATCTCCTTTGAGATAGTGCGAAGAAAGAGAACGAAATCTGGCCAAAAACGACTACCTAGAAATTCAATGTTAAAAAGCTAGAAAAAATCGACCCACAGGCCCGCTTTACACTGTCCTGCAGCCCACGCAAAATACTACCAACCGGTTGTCGCCAAATATACCAACATCTGCAATATGCAGTGAAACGTACCTAAGGCTGTATGATATTATGCATTGCTGGTAGGACAAAGAAATCCAACGATACATCTATCATTGACAATGCTCAAACAACCAAAAACGCTCCGGCCGGCACCATTCAAAACTCCTACACCAAATCTGTTCGACGCATAAATCTGTGATCAATCGGAATCGGACCTAAACGTACCTTAAGCTAGACCCGTTTTTACCTTGCTGAAACATTCGCGAAATAATTCGAGCGACGTTGCCAAGTTAGGGAATATACGCATTTGCTAAAACATCCTGACTGCGTATAATTAAAGCGAAAGCGAAAAACAGTCGTTTAACCATAAACTAACAATAGCACATCAATTAATTATGTATTTTCCTGTTAGCTTAAACCGTAACCACGTCAAAATCGAACGACGACCGCAAGCGAATATAGCATCTGGCAACGTTCCAAGAATATCCCTTCCATTTAATACATTCGTCTATAGGCAACCAACAATTCTTATTTTTACTCTAACACGATTTATTATTATTGTTTGAAGGTTATATAAACATGATTGAACTTTAACTTTTCCCTATAAAATATTGAAACAAACCCAGGAATAATAACCGAGAAATCCCAAAACCAATGTTTCTGACATTCCTGAGATCGTTTTTAATGTATATCATTACCGAAAAAGGAAATTATTCGCAAGGTAAGTGATTTAATTGAACGTTTTTGAAGTGCATTGCTATAATACAGCCTAAAACTTGTATGTTTTTCTCGATAGGGAACAGAATACGGTACGATTTAGAAGTAGATTATGTACTAAGCCAGTGATATAAAACAGAGAAAATTAAATTTATAGTCAGCTAGACAGGCTAGCATAATAGACGCATGATTAAGGGTGGAATCACTGACTTTAGTTGAACTCTATCTGTTACATGTTTTCATGCAAAATTGACATGTAACAATTACGCTTGCACGGCTTTCGCTTCGAAAATTTTGTAGGAGCGCTAGACGCTTGTAGAATTATTAATTGCTGTAGCTGAAGCGACAACTGCTTATAAAATTGAACAGCATCACCAATCATTTAATTCCCTGGATTGTACAACGAAGCTAAATTCACTACTTTATCTAGGTTCCAAAATTGCTGCCAAACAATCCACTGCAAGAACCAAAGCTAGAGTAATAATTGGAATAAATATCTCATTCCGTATCTGAAATAGTTAAAGACTTACAAGAGTATCGGCTTTCGGTATTGAAACAGATGCAAGCAATCACAGAGCTAAAAAAATGTTTCCGTTGGTTGCTCAGTATTTTCTAGAAAGGGACGGCATTCAATCTAAATTGCTTAAATTTGAATCCCTGATTAATGAAAAATCTGAAACCATTACATCTTATTGTCTAAACACAGTGCGAAATCTGAACATACCTTTAAAGAAACTTATAGCCTTTGTGGCGTAAAAAGATGTGGTCAAGTGAATGTCTGAACTAAAAAGAGATTTAGAAGGTATTGGTTGCCTGGTGCATATTCTTCACAACACGATGGCAAGTATAATCTGCGTCTGTTGATGCGGAGGTTATCGTCTTAAGATTTAAAATTTTTTTCCATACTGTAAGAACACAAAAACTGGAAGAATTTTGTGATTATGTAAACGTATCCTATAGCACTTTATTATCTCATTCAAGAACAAGATGGCTTTCGCTGTTGCCTGCAGTTGAAAGGATTTTAAAACTATTGATACGACTAAAAATTTTTTTTGAGAACGAAACTAAGCCACCAAAAATTATAACAGAAATATTCAGCAACCTATTGAGTGCAATCTACTTCATGTTTTAACACTCCCAGTTAATTTTATTCGAAAAAAATACGAAACAATAGAAGAATTCAAAATTAGCGTTATGGAGGTAAAAATATTTTGCTTCAAACACAAGAATCTTTGGGTTAGTGAAAGAACAGTATGCAGTTTTACTGGGATGCTAACAAAAATTCAACTAAGCAAAATAAAAAAAGATGAAACAGCAGAAACCAAAATGTTAGTTAAAAAATTTGCAGTTAAAGTTGAAGTTTTAATTTTTTATGAGGCGGCAATTGATTATCTTTAGATAATGGTCTGAATCATTCAAAAATTTATCGTTTTATATATACCAGATTGGATAAAACTTGAGGAAACCATTATTTATCTGCATTCAGTCCAAAGTTAATATTTTGGGAGATCAGTGTTCAGCAATACATATACTTAAAAAATTTTTTGTAAATCAATATTTTAACAGACGAGTGGAAAAACAAGTGTGTTAAAGAAAAATGTGTTTATTTTTTTAATGCTGAGCATTCGGATCAAAAATTTGAGTTAGTGAAACTATGCGAGTAGTGTGTTTGCCATTCCGGCACATAATGCGAATTGTGGAAGAAATTTTCGCCTGCGGCGCAGACCCCCGGTGGTTATTTTGTTTTCTTCAAGATTAATGTTTACTTTGTGGCGTCCTGACGCTGACCTGCACATTTATGGCAACCCTGCCGAATGCCGAACATCGTCCGAGAGTTCGAATCAAGTATAGACGTGCGATCGGACAGGCTAAGGTGCGGGCAAATGATAATTTTATTTGCGGCTCTTCGAATGGCCCCAGAGCTATGTGGCAGGTTATAGGTAAATACAAATACAAATCTAAGGATAATATTACGTCAACTCACCTATTATGCCCTAGCGATATTTAATAACTTTTTTGTCGGGGAGGTTGAGAGATTGATCAACACCATGCCAGTGGCTTGCAGGTCGAGTGCTGAGTATTTTTCTGGGACGACTGTGGGCCCTCAGAACTTTTCGTTTTGTTTCTTTACTTTTATTCAGGTGAGAGATATCATGTTTAATTTAAAGAACAAAGACAGTAGAGTTTTCTATGGTTTTAATAATAATAATAATAATAATAATAATAATAATAATAAATGCCTTTATTTAAAATAATTGTAAAAAATATAGTTACAAAAAATATATATGTACCTAAGAGTGGCGCAGTCTAGCTTAATAGCTACTCCACTGAACCAGTCAGAGATATGACCTAAGTTAAAAAATAAAAGTCCCAACAAATGTCATTCAAAAATTAATAAAATAAAAATAAACAATTATTGTAAATAATATATATTATTGCTAACCGCCCAGAAAAACAGTAGGTAACTAACTCGAGTTCTGCAAACTCAAAAGGTATTTTTTATACCTAAATTTAAAGGAATGTACGTTCAAACCTAGCAATTCAGTGGGCATCAAATTATAATATTTAACAGCATTAAATGAAAACCCACGCTGAAACATAGCACTATGATGATGAGGCATAGTTAACTTAGCTCCACTTCGTATAACAATCTTAATTAAAAAACTGCAAAAATGAAGGACTCTACGACTATCCATCTTCAACCAATTAATTTCTTTATAAAAGTGAATAATTGAAATTAGACAATACTAGGGATTCACATAAAGTTCTTTTTAAATTTAAACTCATTATATGTCTATTATTGTAGAGCATTTTCAAAGAAACGTAAGTTTTTTGAAAAATATTTTTTAAATGATTCTTGAATCTAAGTTGGTTGTCCAATGATAAGCCCAATTTTTTTGCGGTATCGACCATATTTAACTTTGAACCATTTATTGATAAATTACAAATATTTTTAAGAAAGTTAACTTTGTTTTTGCTTCCAAAAATCATCATAGTTGATTTAGAGGGATTAAGATGCAAATTATGGGATATTGAAAGTTCACTCAAATTTGTAAGATCCTCATTAATATTTCGCTCAGTCCTCTGATAACTGTCAGCATCAAAACAGCAATAAACCTGAGTGTCATCTGCAAAAGCTTGCACCCTACAATAACGTAGTGATTTTAAAATATCTGAGGTGTACACAAGAAAAAGTAGCGGCCCTAAAATGGAACCTTGGGGCACCCCAGACAATATCTGCGCCTGCTCACAGTAGTTATTATTGGAATATATCTTTTGAAATCTGTTTGTCAAGTATGATCTAATAAGATGACACGACTTATTCGTAAAGCCATAGAGTTTCAATTTGGAAATCAGAAAGGAATGATTAATGGTATCAAAAGCTTTTGTAAAGTCCAAAAGTAATAATATGGCACTCATATTCTTATCGCAAGCCCGAACAATATCATCAATTACATTAGTCAAAGCTATTGCAGTACCGAAATTCTCTCTGAAGCCACACTGTGTTTGGGGAACAATATTATTATCAATAAAGTAGCTGTACATTTGATTGTGTAAAATTTTTTCGAATATTTTTGAAATGGCCGGGAGAATACTTATTACGCGAAGATCATTTATACGTATTGGATTGACAGTTTTTGGTATTGGTTTACCTATTGAAATTTTCCATTGATCCGGAAAGTAACCTATTTCTAAACAACAATTGATTATATGTGTAATATATTTATCATGAAAAGGGCTACAATATTTAAGCATTAAAGGTGAAATCTCGTCTACTCCTGTTGCGTTGGTTTTGATGTTATGTAAAACTTTATTTATCTCAGATACAGTTGCCAATCTGAATGAAAATCGTAAATTTTCATTATAAATATTATTTTCATAGTATGTAACCTTGTCATTACAATTGGAAGTGTTTTGAACAAATGAAGCAAAAAAATTATTAATTGCATTGGGATCAGAAAGAGCCTCTGGCACAGTTTTATTACTAGGTGTACATATATTAAAATTTCTCAGTGCAGACCATATTTGCCTTGGACTTTTCTCGGCACACAATAAATCTAAATGACGTTTCTTTTCCCTTCTAATTTCAGCCAATGTAAAATTCCTCAAAAATTTATAGTTAATCCAATCTTCATTAAGTTTAGATCGTTTAAACTTTCGCAGAGCACTGTCTCTTTGTTTCATAAATATTTTTACATTGGCTGTTAACCATGGCGCCTTCGGTTTAGTGATTCGTGATTCTTTTATCGGGGCATGAATACCAAACAAAGTCAAAAGAAGTTCATTCAAAATCTTTATTTTGTTGTCGATATTATATTCATAAAATATGTTATTAAAGGTTAAGTTATGCATAGTATTTAAAAATTCATTATAATTAAAATGTTTAAATGATCTATAACGAATAATTTTCGGCACAATTTGCGCTTTTGTAAAATTTAAATCACAATATATCATTTTATGATCAGAAATCTCATCAGCAGAAATAACGCCACTTTTAATTACCAAAGAACGGTTTGTTACAAACAATGCATCAATCAGTGTACTGGCATACTGGATATGCGAGTTGGTTCCTCAATAATCTGTACAAGATTATAATTTTCGAAAAGGGAAGTCAACGGATTATTATGGTTTAGCAAATTGATATTGAAATCACCTAGACAAAAAATTTCATCTACTGTTGGATAAATATAAGAAAAAATATTGTCGAAATCTGTTATAAGACTATTAAAATTTAAAGTTGGTGGTCTATAAAAAATCAGAAATGCGTAGGTTTTTTTTAAATAATTGGAATTTAAAATCAGACGTTTCAATTGTACATTAATATTAAAATCAAATGCTACCAATTCAATTGCATAAGACGCTTTTATATATAGAGCAACACCTCCACCTCTTCCCTCTCGATCTTTTCTGAAAAACTGATAATTAGGAATTTGAAAGTGTTCAGAGTCATCACCATCAGAGAGCCATGTCTCAGATAGCAAAACAATATCAAAATCATTTTCCTCTATTAGACTCTTGAGTTCATTTAAACCTGTGTACAATGACCTTACATTCAAATGACCCACCTTCATGATGTGCCAATAATAATAAAATGTAAATATTTATACCAAAATACTGATTTAGAGAAAAGCAAATAAAGCAATACAAAATGAAGGCACAATAAAAATAGTTGTTTTAGTAATTTATTACAGATAAGAAACGGAAGTTTAAAGCCGAGTTAATTAAATTAACAAAATAAACAAAAAAAAATGTGTGAATAGTACAGGGTGATCCCCTATAATGTCGCCCCCCTATAACTTTTTTATTTTAAGTGTCCCAAAAAAAATAAAAGTATGGTTATGTAGGTACTGAAAAATACTTTTTTTCTGCGTATAAAAAATATTGGAAAAATGATCAATATACAGGGAAAACCAAAAAGTTAATTTTTTTTTCAATGAAACACCCTATATATGAATTTGTTTTTCGATTCCTTGTAAAATTCTAAGCATATTTTATGTATGATGTTATGCCTCTAAAGTTAGTAGTTTCACAGCTATAAACAGTTGAAAAGCGGTACTTTGGCTACTTTTCACCTTGGTAGCAAGAAGATCATTAGAGATGGAGTAAAATAAATTTCACATTCCTATCTTAACTTTTCAAGAGCTATCTGACGGTACTAACTGGCAGGCGGTACCATGGGTACCAAATCTGGTACCTCGGTAGGAACCATAAGTTAGCATCATCATATAGCTCTTGAAAAGCTAAGATAGGGATGTGAAATTCATTTTACTCCATCTCTAATGATCCCCTTGCTACCAAGGTGAAAAGTAGCCAAAATACCGATTTTCAACTGTTTATAGCTGTGAAACTACTAACTCTAGAGGTATAACGTCATACATAAAATATGCTTAGAATTTTACGAGGAATCGAAAAATAAATTCATGTATAGGGTGTTCCATTGAAAAAAAATGAACTTTTTGTTTTTCCCTGTATACTGATCATTTTTCCAATATTTTTTATACGCAAGAAAAAAAGTATTTTTAAGTACCTACATAACCATACTTTTAATTTTTTTGCGACACTTAAAATAAAAAAGTTAAAGGGGGGCGACATTATAGAGGATCACCCTGTACCTACCCCCAAATACAACAAAAAAAAACAATATAAACGGATATCCATACCGCCCAAGTTGAAATTAAGAATAATTGATTAACCCCTAAAATACCATTGGCAAAAAAATACACATATTTGTAAATAATACAGGTATGAAAGATACACAAAAATATAAACATTTAATCCACCTAGGAAAAATGCGTAAAAATAAACGCCAAAACGTAAAGATTAATTGAGATATATTACTAGTTATTTAGAATACAATAATAAATTGCATGCACACTAACAATTAAAACTCCACACTTGTCCCAAATGGAATACTTAAATGAAGAAAAAAATTGTAAATAAATACACATTTTGGCCTAGTCTTAATGTGTGATTCGGCAGAAAAAAGATATGTGAAATAAATACCTTTAAAGATTTGAATTATGGATTTCCCAATTATGTATGTGAAATACGATGCACAATGCCATTGATTTTCACATAAATGTTTCCATTCAACACCCACGGGTTTTTATTAGAAAATTTACGAACTGCTTGGTCGAAAAGAGAAAGCCGAGTTTTAGTTAGATCTTCTTTAATTTGGACACCGGTATTTTTAAGGTTTTTTCGATTTCTCAGTACTGATACACGAACCGAATCGTCAGAAAACCGCACAAGTACTGCAGGAGGCTTATCATTTGCACGTTTGGACGCGACGCGGTAACATTTTTTTACATCCTTTTTCAAAATATTAACCTTTAAATTTTCAGCAAATAAATTTAAAACCTTGGAGTGTAAATCCTCGCCATTTTCGACAGGAATACCGAATATACGCACGTTCATATTACGAGAGGATTGTTCTTGGTCATCAGCCATTTTTTGAAGTTGTCTATTATTTTCTTCCAGCGTGCTGACCCTATCTTGGAGTATTTTAATTGTCTCCCTCTGAGCCTTAAATTGTTGCTCAAATTGTTTTTCTTTTTTAATACCAAAATTATAAAATGTATTGCAAATTAAATTTATATACCATTAAGCCGGCTATATAATGAATGCTTGCGGAAGAGTGTGTTTCCAAAATGCCTAAAAATCTCTAAAGTAATTCCTCTTCATAAAAAGGGGCCCAAGGTTGTCCCTGCAAACTTTAGACCAATTTCCATCATTCCGGTCTTTGGGAAAATGTTTTAAAAATCTTTTAAAAACCAGTTAGTTACCCATTTCGAGAAATGTAATTTGTTTAACGCTAGACAATTTGATTTCAGAGAGGCACCACTCTACTGCCATGGCAATTGACAAGATTATCGAAATTATCAATAGTGGATATGAGGAATATGGTTATACAGCGTCTTTGTTCTGTGATCTAACAAAGACGTTTGACTGTGTCTTCCCCGGCTTACTGATTGCAAAACTATAAGGCTACTACTGATAGCGTGAATTTTCTTGAATCGTATCTTACTGACAGGGGAACAATTTGTTTCTTTGAATGGGAATAAGTCTAATACACTACCTGTGAGATTTGGGGTACCGCAGGGTTCTATGCTGGGACCGGTCCTATTTCTCATTTATATTAACGAATAAGAGTGATGATTGATAATGGTGAAATTATTTTATTTGCAGACGATACCACAGCTTTGAATGTCCATCGTGACCTTGCACGAGAATTGCTTAGGGAGACGAGGGCAAACCTAAATGACTGGTTTTCAGTTAATCAGTTATGCCTAAATGACGCAAAAACTATGGAAATGTATTTTTCACTTAGAGATCTGAGTTCAGTAAATAACATTGATAGCGTTCGTTTTCTAGGTGTGTATCTGGATCCTAAGTTGACATGGTGCCATCATCCTGAGTTCCTAGTTAAAAAATTGGCAAATAACATCTTTTTATCGCGGAGTCTCTCGGGTCGTCTCTCGAAGCCAGTCTTGGTTATTGCCTTCCATGCAATAATACAGGCCTTAATATCTTACTCCCTGCTTATCTGGGGACATGTCTCTTCAGCTTCCAGGATTTTTTCACTTCAGAAAAGAGCTGTTCGTATAGGGATGGCTTAAGATATCAGGAGGACTTCAGATCCGCATTTTCTAGGCTAAATATCTTAACTTTGCCTAGTCTCTACATTTTTCAATGTCTGGTCCACGTTAAATCTAACGAAGACTCCTATATTAGGCATGCCAACGTCCATCGACATGGTACTCGCAATAGCATTAATATAGTACCTGATTTTCAGAGACTTAGTAAAACGAAGACTGGAACTAACTATTATGGTCCGAGGGCATTTAACTTGTTGCCCCGGGGATTAGAGAATTGCCTGTAGGCACGTTCAGTAGGGCAGTGAAGGGGTATCTTATAAAAAAAATGTTTTTACTCTCTTGAGGATTATTACTCCAATAATTTTAATTTTAAGGATTTGTGACAAGTCAATTTTGTTTTGTTATAGGTGTGAGTATTTTATTCTAATTGTAAGTCACTTGTGATTTCATATTGCTTGACTTCCTACTGAAAAAAAAAATTGGGAGTTAAAAAATCTAATCCAATCCAATATTGTGTAAACATCTTTGTATGTCCACTAGTAATTGAAACACTGTTTCTGATTTTCACTAATTTTTAAATTTATTCACACAACATGTTTCGTTGCACGGCAACTTTGTCAAGTGACTAGGTATAAATAACATTACACTAAGGTACAAAAGAGGGAACAACGAGGCGTCAAATATTAAAAAAATATTTCGAAAACCCAGCCGTAGGGGTCGGAGTAAACTGGACACTGGAGAATTATTTGTTTCTAATTGGTCGGTAAGTATATTTCCTGATTTTTTAAGTTTGTTAATTTCTAAAGATACCAACAACGATCATTTTTTACTTTTATTCGAATTTCGAAAGTACGACCCGTTTGACCTACTACTCTTTGTGCATGACCCACAATCTAACTTATAAACACCGCATTTTTGAGGCATTAAGACTTTGTCTTTGCTATTTCTTAAAAGCTTTCCTGTAGTGGTGTTTGTTTTAAAAGCGATATTAACATTTTCTTTCTTAAGGATAGAGCTAACTTTTTCGAATATTTTCCCTGTATCAGTTATTTTTTTGTATTGTGTATGCATTTCAGGTTGTTGTGGGTAAATGAGTGATGTTATTTTTTTGGTGGTTTTCTTTCTCAGACTAATGTCTACCATCTTATGTGATTATCCATTGTTTATAGCTATTTGCTTAATAAGGTTTATCAATGTTTACTTTTTTTAATGGGATATTAATCAATCTCTGTATCATACTATGGTAGGCAGCAAGTTTGTGTGAGAATCGGTGTAAGGAAGTATTGTGAATGGTTGTGTCCGTATGGGCAGGTTTGTAGTATATTGCAAAGGAGTGTTTATTGTATTCACGGGAAATTACTAAGTCCAGAAAATTAATTGAGTTGTTAGTTTCTTATTCGAAGGTGAAGTGTATGTTTTCGTGTAAACTGTTGATGTATTTCAAGAATCAATAACTGTCTCTGTGTTTTCTAAGTAATCCATAAATATTCTTCTAATAGATGGCTTAAGGCACTATCCATAATTAGGCCTTCTTCTGACGAATAAACATTGTTGTCAAATTGGAAATAGTTCTGACTTATGCAGGTTTTTAGTGCACTACTAATTTCCAGCAAATTATCTACGTTTGTATTATTTTAAATCAAAAGATCTTTAACTGTTTCTATCGTTTCTTTAGGAGGTACACTAGGGAATGAGTTTTTGATATCAAAAGAAATGAGTTTGGCGTTATTAGATTTTTAATTTTGTCTATAAGATCTAAGGAGTTTTTTATCGTAAAAGATGGCTGAAATTTTGTATATTCTATAATAATGTTGATGAGTTTGTTAGATAATGGATGTACTCCAGGGAAATAAGGTAAAAAAGAGGCCATCTGCGGAATGAGGCCGAACAAGTTGAATTTTTGCAGAGACCTTCGTTTTGATGTTCCAATGAAGCACAAAAAAATCCCATATGCCTACCCTTGTGCGTCTTGAGATATCGAAGGTGAAAGGTCATGAAAATCGGTTTTTCGCGAAAATCTCGCTTCCAGTGCATCTGACGTCGTAAGAACTCAATAATAATAATAACAACGTAAAATAGTATTCTCTACAAAATTGTCATATACATTTTTTTTGTACGATCAACCGTTTTCGAGATATAGCATGATAAAGCGGGAGCGCGCATTCGTAATAGGTAGTACTGTATTATACGATCATCTGCAAAATTATTTTGAGTATGAATTAAGTCCATATCCAACATCACTATTTGACAATGAGGGCATGCGAAAAACCACACAATCAAAATTGTATAATATGATGGAGCCTGTCAATATTGAACTCAATGAAGATAATGTAACCTACGTCATCGATGGTGGATTTTTGCTACATCGTGTCGTATGAAACAAAAACGATACTTTCTCCGATACTCTGGATAGATATGTTACATATTTGCAAAGGCATTTTGGTTCTAATATAATTGTTATATTTGACGGATACTCAGACAACTATAGAAATATAAGAGCAATGGAGCAATTAAGACGAAGCACTGCACTGTCTACATATTATGAAGTTCGCTTTGATGCAACAATGATTGTGCCAGTCACCCAAGAAAAGTTCTTATCAAACTGATTCAACAAAAAGAATTTTATTGAAATGCTTATTGAACAACTACAAGCGGCCAACATCGCTACAAAACAAGCCAAGGATGATGCAGATGTTCTAATCATCAAAACAGCCATGGAAGTATCGGAAAAAGAAAGAACCGCCGTCATCATTAGAGAAGACATTGATTTGCTTGCTCTCTTAATAGGACGAACCCAGTCACATCACCGACAAATTTTCTTAAAGAAAATTGGCAAAGGGACTACATCAACACGAATTTATTCGTCTAAAAGTCTCGGCAAATATCGTCTTTACAAAGAACATATTTTGTTTTTGCATGCCCTCACTGGATGCGACACTACATAGGCACTATTCAACAAAGGAAAACTTTAGGTTATGACAATGTTTGAGAAACATCCCGATTTGACTTACTCGGCTCAAATATTTCAAACAGAAAATTGCCCGCCAGATACAGTATTTCAGAACGGAAAGCGTTTTCTGTTAGCTATACCTATATGGTGCTCCAAAAGATGAAGTGAACCTTGACAAATTTAGATACACCCAATTCATTAAGGCTACACGACTTAATAGACCTGTTTAATTATCACCCCTTCCACCTACCAGTGAAGCAGCTCGACAGCATATTTATCGGGTCTACTACCAAGTACAGATTTGGCTAGGGAAAAATCTACAACCCGAAGAATGGGGTTGGGATTTAAAAAACGACATATTACAGCCGAAAACAACACTGCTGCCACCTGCTCCAGACGAACTATTAAATACAATATTCTGTAATTGTAAAAAGGGGTACTGGTGCACAGTGCGGGTGTAGAAAAGTCGGGCTGCCATGCTCCAAAGTTTGTGGTCAGTGTCACGGACAGGCCTGCCTGAACCCGTCAACAGAGTTGCAAAACATCGAAGACTTCAATGACCTTGAACCTGAAGAGGTTTCGCCAACAGACATAGAGCCAACAGATATAGAGGAAGCATCTGATGAAGATAATGTGTTGATAGAGGTGCTAGTGGAACCCCACGAAGACGAGGAGGAAGGTAAGGAAACATAAAGCGCGTAGCCCCAGGTACAAAAAATGATAGATTAATGTTAAAAACTTTTCCTAAGATCGAAAACATGGATTAGGCCTACTGGGGATACCATGTCAAAAAAAAACGCGCCTTGCATTCTACTTCAAAACTGGTGTAGAAAAGAATGTATTTTTTGTTATTAATTATTTATTATATTTTTTTTTATAATTAAACAAATTTTGAATGGCTTTAATAATGGGAATTTAATTTTCCAGTCTAACAGATTAATGAAAGTGATTTTATGTTTATAGCTCTGCAGTATAATACAGTATTACCTATTACGAATGCGCGCTCCCGCTTTATCATGCTATATCTCAAAAACGGTTCTTCGTACGAAAAAAATGTATATGAATAATTTTGTAGAGAATACTATTTTACGTAAGTTTTGTTATGGGCTCTTACGACGTCAGATGCACTGGAAGCGAGATTTTCGCGAAAAAACGATTTTCATGACCTTTGACCTTCGATATCTGAAGACGCACAAGGGTAGGCATATGAGATTTTTTTGTACTTCATTAGGACATCAAAACGAAGGTCTCTGCAAAAATTCATCTTGTTCGGCCTCATTCCGCAGAGGAAGTTTTATTTCTCTGGAGTAATGGCGCAGTGACATAGGAGACTACAGGTCTTAAGGGGTTGTTTTCTTTGTGAAATTTTATAAGAGAGAATAATTTTGGGGCGGATGGATTCAAAACTTTTAGAAAATATTTACCTTTGACCACGTACAATTTGTACAATTGTATAAAGTTTTGTATAGTTAGGTTTTTCCTTTTCTTTTCATTGTATGTTTTTATTAGTGTTTTTATATGTTTTGTATGTTTTGTACTCTAGCTCTAGCTTTGTCTACAAATTGTGAATCTTATTATTATTGTTATTATTATTATTATTATTATTATTATTATTATTATTATTATTATTATTATTATTAT
>MU185137.1:3405-22524 GCA_016904865.1 Pissodes strobi
GGAGATAAGAAATAAGGTGTTTAAAAACTGAAATCAAAACTCTTACCACTTTGGATAAGTCTTTATTCAATATGAGTTCGGCATATATTAATACTAATTTATGCATCGGTACATATAATATTGCTCCAGGCCAACAGCCAATGTTCAAAACTTTCAATCGCTTATAGCCATTATTATCATTATTACATAATAATTGACAATCAAATTAAATTAATATAAATGTACTCTTCAAAATATATACTGTAGTTTATTCGCTATAGTCAAGTAAATAATTTTTGAAAAATTCGAATTTAGGATAGTGAAATAAACAACATCAGAGTAAAACTATATTTACTCGAAAATTAAACAATTCAATTGATAAAACACATCAACCTATATAACCCTTAAAACTAAAGAACTAAGAAGTGTATATAGTGTGCTGTTTCGGGCAACTTCTGGTTTGATTCATCCCTTATTTTCAAGTGATCATTTTATGTTCATTTGTATTATTTCCCTTTGAAATAATTCATTTATTTTATCTTAGATGCCAAATTTTTTCATATCAAAGTTTTGTGTTATTGCCTATCAAACTTGTAAAGTTATACATGTTCTTAAAATAACTTTCTTGTATATTATAAGTTACAATTAATCACCAGTTAATGAAATTTGAAACCATAATTATTTTTGCTATTTTTCAATTAGAAGTTGCTAATATAGCTATTGTGATAAACTGATGTATCAAGAGATTAGATCAACTACAACTCCATAAATAAGTACTTATAAATATTACTTAAATATCGAAAAGTAATTGGACTACATTAACATAGATACAACCTAAAAGCATCACCATTTAATAAGAATCAACTAATAAATTAATTGTAATCCGTCGATTAATGTTTTATCTTTATTTAAATATAAGATGATTTACAGATCTCATTTATTATTATTTAAAAATTTATATATGTATATATATTTAAAATTGTCAAATCATATTCAAAATCATGTTGCCTGCCAAACAATATTGGTCCATAAAAGTTACTTTTTAATTTAAAAAATTCAAACTCGTTAGAAAAATATTACTTTTTTACACTGTGAAAAAATCCTTAATTGTAGTAAATTGGAAAAATACAATTATATAATATACTTTTAAAGTTTTGTGTTCCAGTTAAAAAAAAACTGCAAACAACTTTTTTGAATACTAAGTAACTAAAAATAACTCTTGGAGTAATATTAAAATGTTGTTTTTTACTCCGTGAATAAAAGTGGATAGTGAATAAAAAAATTATAATGTCAATTCGCATTTTGAATATGACTTACATTATTTATATATTAAAGTCCTTAATAAAACATTAATTATGAATTCCCGGTGGGATAAACATGAATCACCTTCAAACCAGCTTATTCGGGCAATAATTGGTTTTTTGTTTTAAAAATAAATAGTACATTGGACATCTCTACGCTTTGCTGTATTGAAAGCCATCTAAGTGGCTTTAGCATCAAATTAATGGGAGTATAACGTGTACAGAACAATATAGTGTACATAGCTTTATTTCGTAGCAACTGGAGTCTTTGTATATCAGCCTTTTTACTTGATATCAACAATGAACAACAGTAATTCAAATGCAGATATATAATGGTATTATATATAAGAACACAACTCCAGTGACTAAGAATCTCAGCTATTCTCCTAAAAAATTCTATCTTTTCCAATTTTTTTCTAATATGATCTACATGTAACGAAAAATTAAGCTGAGAATCCAAGACTACCCCTAAATATTACTAGATGCATTTTCAAATAGGCTATTAGATATCTATCTTAATCCAATAATTATTTTCTAGAAATCTATTACAATTCTGCTTAGAGCCAAAAAACCACGTACTATGTCTTTTTTTTTTATCTAAGCCTATTTATACACAACGAGTTATAAAGGATGTCAAGTTTTGATTTCATAGTATCTACTACCTGATTAAAATCCTTCCCGCAAACACAGATCAACATATCGTCCACAAACAAACTTAGAAACATATCAATTAAAACTCGGTCTAGGTCATTGACATAGTACAAACAAAAAAGGGCTCAGAACACTGCCCTGCGGCACCTCTATCTCACTATCAAACGGAATTGAGGACACATTATTCACTCTAGTCACATGGGAGCGATCCTCCAGGTGATAAGTGCACTGTTTGTAATTCCGTAGGCCTGTAGTTTGTGGATAAGTCTTCCCCTATTGATGGTCTCAAACGCACGCTGAAGGTCAATGAAAATGCTCAGGACAACATTTCCATCATGAACATATGAACATCATTTCGAACACACATACTGTAATGCTGACTCGCACGAATGTTTTTCCCAAAAACCCGACTGACCTTTAAATAACAATTTGTTTACCTCTAGAAACCACCCACACAATTTCCAGAATTTTGTCTATTACCGATAATAAATTAATGGGTCAATATATTCTTCTGGTTTATTTGGTCTAGGCACTTTCGGGATAGGCACAATAACACTGGTCTTTATTTTCTTTTGGAACTCTTCCTATTGTAAGGGATGTTTTCATCAGGTGAAGGCTTTTTGTGTACCCAAGTACACAAAAAGCAGTCTTTAAAAATTTAACTGCTCAGATTTCTTGAACCACATTTAATGGGAAAATATTTGGCACCAATGACGAAGACATACTTTGTAGGCACAGCGATCAAAGAAAGCTTTCTCGCCCAGGGGTTGTTCCTTTACAAATTGATGCTCTCAAAATAGACGTTATCTGAAACAAATTAAAATCTAATGTAATTTTGACTTAGTTTGTAAAGAATTTGTTTGTCAAAAACTGAAACAATTAAAAAAATACAAATGTGGAACAACCCAAAAAAGTAAATTTAAAGACATCTAAACGCGCGTGCTTTAAAAGTGCTCTTATACACTTATATCATAATATGCTATTAATTAAATTCAATATTCATTCCATACATTTGTCATCCTTCCTTATACATGCCTATCAATCAATTAATTAACTATTCAAAACTGTTCATAGACACCTAGACGTGCAACTTCTGTGTATATGTACTTACGTACAAAATAAACGTTAATATTATGAGAAAGCTACTGATGGATATAAAAAAGTAGATGTAAAGATTTACCCTATCCCTATCTACATATATATGATTATTATAAAAATGTTCATCCTATTTAATTAAACCTGTTCTACTTCGAAACTGCTATTGCAATACTCTGATTTCCGACAAAAACTACAAAACAAAGGAAGTGGGTACTTTTGTACTTACCTAGAAAAAAAACGTAGATAGATACTCGCAATTTACTCAGCCCAAAATTAATCATTACAACCCAAACACAAACATTTTACAAAGTAAAGCTTCTTCAACTTGAACAATGGCGGAAAATTAAAAATAAGCAATGAGATATTCGGAATTATTGGAACACTCGTCCACACGGCTCCACTCCGCGCCGCCAGGTAACAGCCCTTGGGAATGCACCAATAGAAATGTAGGAACTCCCTCCTTGCAACGTCTCTCGTAGGACCCGTAGTAATTTTTTGAAATTTAAGAATGGGCACATTTCAGGCCGGACGCCATCTAGCGATGAGGCCTTTTTTCAGTTCGAGGTTGAATAACTATTCCCTATATAAACAAAGGTTTGGGTAAAGGCTCTGACACACAGAACGCGGTCTGTCGCGGCGGGCAGCTTTTGCGCGATCTTCGCCGCGATAAAACGATCTATAATGCCACACAGGCTGCGATATTTTCTTACTTTTTGTTCGGTCGTGCCTGTGTTCGCAATGTCTAGCTCTGACGATGACCAAATTCTTCTCTTTGCGCTACAAAAAAGAAAGAAAAAGAAAAGACGTTATTGGGTGCATCCCGTCAATAAAAAGAGAGAACAATTTGGTGAATAACACCGTCGTGTATTGAACTACAGTCGCATGAAGACAGATTTTATCAATATTTCCGCATGTCAAGATTGTGTTTTGAAGAATTACATGACGTGTTAAAGCCAAATATTGCTAAGTGCACCAAATAGTAATAAATATTTCAGTATTTCCCGACATGATGCATCAAACTATTCTTAAAAACGCGCGAAAATCTGTGATTTTGTACAAGCGTATCGCTAGTCGTCGCGATCTAAACTAGCCCGCCGCGATAGACCACCTTCAGTGTGACTGTTAAAATACATTTCCGTGTAATATAAGATTATCGTTTTGTCGCTGCGGTCCAATATCGCTGCCCGCCGCGACAGACCGCGTTCTGTGTGCCAGAGCCGTTAGTATAATGGCGGCGGTAATCCAAAATTAGTGTAATTTTCTTGCATTTTTTCTGAAATGGGAATTATTTAAGTGCGTGAAGCTTGTCCCTAATATTTCGTTATATATTTAGGTATACAATTTATATTGTTAGGCGTATTTTCAAATACGTAAAACTATATATTTCGGAAGAGCTGTTGCTTCTGCCGTTTGTGTACAGCCAACAACATTGGATATTAGTACAGCAGATTATGTAAGTTTTTGTTTGTGTTTAATTGTATGTTTGGTAAGTTTTTACAATAGATTTACTAAAACCACGGTTAAAAAAAGACTATACCATCTTTTTTTTTTTAAATTGCCCGTTATTTATCAAAAAATATCAAAATACGGCCAAGTAAAAAATACGAAAAGCTCAAATATATTGATGAGTCTAATTTGTTGAATGCCTTTGAAATAAGCAAAATTGAGTTTGAGGAGCACGAAAAAAACATATATTTCGATAATTTTGGGGAGTTTATTGTCAAATTTTCTACATTTAAACTTCCAGATTGGAAATTTCAAACAGACCCTCTTTGGTAAATACAGGCAGATGGCAACTGGTCATTATCATATTTCTGTGCGACAGTTATACGAGACAGAGAAGAGACTTAAAATTCAATCTATATTAACACTTCAGTCTCGCAGTTTTGGCCCTATTAATGTTAATAAGTTCTATGAGCTACCTGATTATGACCCAGATGAAAATTACTCTCAACAAGACTTTTTCCAAATTAAAATTTTATTGACTCAGATTTTAATAAATGATGGTCACTTGCAGGATATCAAAGATGTATTGCCGTTCATTACATATTTAGGTGGTTATTGTTGCTATATTACGTTAAAAAAAATTGTGACAGCTGTTAACAAAAATTGGTATATGGCGAACAATTTATTGTTGAGGACAATTTTGATCGTAGTAATAAATTAAATCGTGGATTACTTTTATATCTGCAACGGCAAGTTATAAAGAAAATTTTTACAATTGTCAAGATCAAACGGCCTAAAATGGTGAAGTAGAAATTCGCCCAGCAAAAATATTTCATTTAAAAAAATAAGTTTCGATACATACATTTTCCCTTTTTTTGGCTATATACGGTGGCTATACTATGTAACAATACATAAAATAAAGGGCACTTCCATATCATTTTCATAGAAAATAATCCAACTAAATATACAGTTTCCTATTGTTATAATTGGAAATAGTTCACAAAGTTCCAGTGATGGACATATTAAATACCTAGACAAATTTGAGAACTCGAAAAACGTCTTCACTAAAAATGTTTTCACTAACCACGCAGTTCGCACACTCAATAATTATTTTAATGTTTTTTATAAATAAAATCAATTCTTCGATTTTTTTTAATGCAAATTTATCTGTAACTTTTTCGTTAAAGTCTGGTATTTCTTGAGTTAATTTCTTTTCTACGGATATCATCGATAAAGCCACAAGTCGGTCAAGTCATAGAATTTCTTAAAAATGTTTTTATAGGCTTTAAAGTAGAAAAGCACCGTTCACTTTCTGCTGTGTTCATGGGCACTGTAACTAAAATCCGTAGTAATTTTGCTGTTTCCTGAAAAGGCTCAGTTAAGTTATTTTCAATTAAGAAGTTTAAAAAGGGTATTGCTCCCTTCATGTCTTCTAAAATAAATGACAGACAATTCTGTCTTTAAGCGGTCTCTATCTAAATTAGGATATGATGTGCACATGTGCAAGTTACATTTAACGCAGCGTCAGGGGAAATTAGCACAATAATTATCAAACTACTTAGGATCAAACAGTGAAGCAGCCAATAAATGACCTTTAAAAGCGAATCGATCTTCTGCGCAATTTATAATTATATCACATACTTCTATGGATGCCCTTCGATGCTCAGTTGAACTATTCTCTTTTCGTGCCCTCTTAGATGGTAATGGTTCCGTGCATAAATTAGACGCTTCATTAATGATATCATCTATTGAATTTCTTACAGAATTAATATTTTGTTTAAAATCGGCAACTTTCGTATTTACTTCCAACGGGTCTGTTTCCGTTTTTTGAATAACGTTATACAGAATGTCTACATGAGGCATTATGTGATGGAAAAATGTTAACCAAAATAAAAAATTTTGATCCATAAGAATCCGTCGAATGGAAGATGCTGAACTTCAAAATGGTGGCATTATCAAAAGTTTCTTCTATCCCTTCCATGCAATCAATAAAAGACTCACGATGCTCAAAAACAACATTGACAATTCGAATATTGAAGTTCCAGCGAGTTGGAGCGCCATGAGGAATTTTTCTTTGCACAGTTTTGTCTAACACTGCCACCCGTTGTGGTAAATTTTTAAAAAAGGTGGGGATTTCACTCAAATTTCCAAAAAGTCTAACCTGATAACTATCGGAACAAGCTTTAGACATTATTAAATTTAATTGGTGCGCGTAACAGTGTACAAAGTGTGCAAAAGGATATGTTTCCTTGATTCGGGCTTGAACCCCAGTATGCCGTCCACACATGACAGCTGCTCCATCATAACTTTGACCAATTAGTTTATCATTTAAATTTTTTAGAGTAATGTCCAAAACACTTAAAATGTTCTCAGCTAAAGTCTCTGCATTTAATTTTGAAGGTACTAAATAAGTCCAAAAATGTTGTACCATTTACGATTTAGCTGAAATATCGGTTGTTTCATCGGCCATGACAGCTACATTCCCGAATTTCTTCCAAAATACGATCATGGCATACTTCTAACATGCAGTCTAAAATATCATTTTGGATTCCTTTGGAAATGCCTTTAAAAACTGTTGATTTTTCCAAATGTTGTGCTAAAGTCTTGTCCAATTCAGCAGTAAAATTTTAGGCCACGGAAAATTCCAGGGTTATCAGATTTTTCTGTTTCGTCATGTCCCCTAAGGGCCAATTCAAAAATACCACAAAACTTAGCACAATCTATAATTTTTGAAAGCACATACCTATTTCTACTTACATTTTCATTGTGTTTTTGAATATTTGTCTAATATGCGGAATCATTAGCGAACAACTGCTAATATTTACAGAACCTAATAATGCATATTCCATTTGATTGTGCAAGTGATGTTTTGATGTGTCATGTTTTTTTATTTTGTCACTCAAATGCACTAAATCCGTTACACCGATTTCTGTCCACGATTTATCACCTCCAAATAGTACGCAAGGGAAACAGAAAAGCGCATTTTTTTACATCCGCATGCCCATCCGTTTCTCGCATAAATATCGCGATTAAACTGTCTTTTGTACGTTTTTCCACGACTAGATCCTCCTTTTTCAATCATAATATCCGGGAGTGGAGGTCCCCTTTGTTTCAGTTCTATTTTTTCCTCAAAAGAGTACCTAAAAAAAGGTTTAACGTTGATTAGATTATAAATGATATCCATTTTAATATCCCGATTCGGATGACAAAATAAGATATCAATCTAAACGGCAAATACCAAACACTTAACACATGGAGATAAATCTGAAATAAGCCAACAGCCGACAATGCAAACTTGCGAAAAACAACCCTGAAATGTTCTGCCCGAATGCAGCACAATTTTGCGTTAATTTCGGCGGTTAAAAGTGCGGACAAGGGGCGGCGCGGGAACATGCGGGGGTATCGTATCTAGTTCGCAGTCAGAAACAATAGACCAAATAAGTAATGAATGACCACAAGCGACAAGCGTAGGAAAACAAAGCAGAGCGATGCGACGCATATTCATAGTTCGGCTCGTGACGCCAGTATATGGTGGCTTTATATTTTTCTGCTTTAGATTTTATATTTATTATATAGGAGTATTTTGGTGGTTCTGCAGTTCCGCAGCACTTATGTACCAGCCGCCACTGTAATACATAATATTTAATAAGTTAATAAATTAATATGAGTGGGACGGCTGGTACATAAGAACTGCAGAGCTGCAGAACCACCAAAATTTTAAAGAAGCTACTTGACTAATTTCTTATCCTTCAACTAAATAATTAACGATTCCTCAAAATAATAATGTCAAATTAAAGCACCCAATTTTCGGCCGGGAATGCTATTATATATGCCATCTCTGATCATATGCACTGCGAACACTCTGTGTATGCTCTAGACGGACTACAGTTCACCAGTAAATTTAATATAATTTCCTCGCGACGATATGTGAATGTCCTTATCTGGACTGCTATTATTCGTGCACAGCTATTCTTCTCAACCTAAAAAATGATACAGTTGTCAATTCGCAGAAATGAGCTATTGAATTTTAATAGGGAAAATTTCGCAGTTATTTAGCTGCATTCGTGACATTACTTGCCGGTTTTTACAAAAATAAGCTCGCGCGCGTTTTATATAGCTAATTTGAAGAGAATTATTAATTAATTGATGTGTCTAGATTGTTGTAGTTGTATCGTTTTTGTTTCTTGTTATTGTAGTAGAGTGTATGTGTTAATATATTCGCTCTAGAAAACGATTTACCTCCCACTTTTTTGTCACAAGCTGAATTTTTCAGGGATGGAAGTACATGATAAGGTAACCCTTATTCCGGAGGTAATACAAAATTAGACTGTGCAAAAGGGCACTATCATCAAAAAATCGAGATATTGATACCACCGTATAGAGAAAAACATAGTTGTTTTTTGGTCCAAAGCACAAAAAGGTCTTTGTAGGGAGTATTTTTTTATAATTATTTAAAAAAAATCATTTCCATTAGCTCTTATGGCCGAAAATAATTTTAAACGTAAATATCTCGATTTCAGCCGGGCAAAATTTTTATTAACAAGTGGTCTTTTTTAAATATAACATTCATTTGACAAAAAAGGAAGGCCTAAATGAGAAAATACTGTTCTTTATAAAAGTTTCGCCTATGTCTTGACCAGATAATAGAGCAAATCCCATATTTTTTGCCTGTAAACTAACAATGCTATAACAATAAATAATGAGAGACCTCATGGGTTTACTCCGCGCGGCGCCATAAATTAATTCAGACGGCGAGATGCAACATTCATAGTCTATCTTTCTCTTCTCCTTCACTTTTGGCATGTTTGGTTCTCTCTGCGCGCCGGCAGATGCAACACATATAATATATGATTATAGACTTATTAAGATTTGTTTTAATTAATTTGTATTTTAAAACTTCTTGTTAGGTGTCAATTTGCAATCTGCCATATTGTTTGTATATATGTTTTTATCAAAGAATTAATATGTTTACATATTATAAAGTACCTATCTAGTAAATTTGGAAGAAATATAGAAATTTTTTGCGTTTTTATTATATAGGTATACATACATCTGTTTTAGATGAATACATCTGGGTAAATTGTAAGTTTTTGTTTAAAATTTTAATTACGGAAGAATCAGAGAGCAAAAATAGGGATGATGCTCAACGTCGCGCCAAGGCAATATATGCTTGCTGATGCAACAAACAGGGTGCCTGGAAATTAGAGGTCAATGTTTTAATTGCATATTTCATGTTTTACACTGAGGCCGAGGGAAATTTCATTCAAATATCCTATGTTTCAAGTTATTTTATCCTGAGTAGGCCATGACTGATACTTATTTATATTGTTGGGTACTGTTATCAACAATCCAGTCATAGCCTACTCAGAATAAAATATAATTGGAACAAAGAATATTAATTTGCCATGTATACTTACGACCCTAAGCAATGACTTTTTATAATTTGTTTTTTGAAGGGTACCTATTTATTTATACAATATTGCATATTTTTTTTTTAACAGAAATCAAATTAGAATGGACAGCTTGTTTCATTAATAATATCAATACTACATCGAATCTTGTTTGCCACAAGAAAATTAGAGAAAGTTCTTTCTGTCGCCCTAATTAACTTGCCTTTATTATCATTGCATATAATGACTTCGGTCACAAACAATATAGCTAAGCTATATTGTTTGTGCTTCGGTCTATTTCGAACATAAAAGAGACAAGAGGCTCAATTTCGCTTTCTAAACTTGAATCCGTTGTGCTGTCACAGATTCAAGTTTAGAAAGCGAAATTGAGCCTCTTGTCTCTTGTCTCTTTTATGTTCGAAGTCATTATATGCAATGATAATAAAGGCAAGTTAATTAGGGCGACAGAAAGAACTTTCTCTACTTTTCTTGTGGCAAACAAGATTCGATGTAGTATTGATATTATTAATGAAACAATACAAAAAGTCATTTCAGATGCTAAAATTAGTAATAAATACGACTAAGTAATTTGGCACACGGCTTTGCTATATTAGTTATTCATGTAAAAGACATATTGAAGCGAAGAGAAAAAGTATCGCAAGACTTATATGATATTCTTTACCATTTTGGGTAGCCCGGTGGTGAACCATTCAGATCATTTGCGTTCGTTTTAGCCAAGTGAACTGAACAGTTCTACTCAAATCGATACCCCTCTGCACCCGCAAAGACCCTGGTTATTTTTAGGATCATTCAGCACAATTTCGAGGCAGCTGTCACTAGTGTCAATACTGTCGTTGAAAATTCTTGTTTTTGTTTGTATTATTTAAATGATTTTAAAGATTAGTACAAATTTTCTAAACAAGGAAAATTAACAATTTAATAATCTTTGATCCTGAGTCAAATGTTACGTATAACGTACTTCTTTCTTGTGTGCGTTCATTTTAGACAATGATCTGAACTGATCCGTTTAGTTCTATTCACCCTTTAGAAATATTAAAACGAAAGTGGCCTAAGTATCAGCAAAGACAATACTAGTATTGTCTTTGGTATCAGTCATGACCTCTAATTTCCAGGCACCCTGTTTGTTGCATCAACAAGCGTAATGCCTTGGCGACGTTTAGCATCATCTCTATTTTTGCTTTCTGATTCCTCCGTAATTAAAATTTTAAACAAGAACTTACAACTTACCCAGATATATTCACCTGAAACAGATATATGTATTCCTATATAATAAAAACGCGAAAAATTTCTCTATTTCTTCCAAATTTACTAGATAGGTACTTTATAATATGTAACACATAAACTTATTAATTCTTTGATAAAAACAGATATACAATATGGCAGATTGCAAATTGACACCTAACAAGAAGTTTTATAATACAAATTAATTAAAACAAATCTTAATAAGTCTATAATCATATATTATATGTGTTGCATCTGCCGGCACGCAGAGAGAAACAAAAGATGCAAAAGTGAAGGCGAAGAGAAAGATAGACTATGAATGTTGTATCTCGCCGTCTGAATTAATTTATGGCGCCGCACGGTCTGAGGTCTCTCATTATTTATTGTTATAGCATTGTTAGTTTACAAGCAAAAAATATGGGATTTGCTCTATTACCTGGTCAAGACATAGACGAAATTTTTATAAAGAATAGTATTTTCGCGTTTAGGCCTTCCTTTTTTGTCAAATGAATGTTATATTTAAAAAAGACCACTTGTTAACCAAATTTTTGCCCGGCTGAAACCGAGATATTTACGTTTAAAATTATTTTCGGCCATAAGGGCTAATGGAAATGATTTTTTAAAAATAATTATAAAAAAATACTCCCTACAAAGACCTTTTTGCGCTTTGGACCAAAAAATAACTATGTTTATCTCTATACGGTGGTATCAATATCTCGATTTTTGATGACAGTGCCCTTTTGCACAATCTAATTTTGTATTACCTCCGAAATAAGGGTTACCTTATCATGTACTTCCATCCCTGAAAAATTCAGCTTGTGACACCGAAGTGGGAGGCAAAGTCAAAATTAGTTTTAATCTACACCCTACTATTGTTAGTAGGTTGCTGTGTGGATAGACTGTAGACTTTCATAAAAATGGATGTAGTGCATAATTTAGTGAACGTTAAAAGGTTTTTTAAATACGCTTACGAGAAAAAACTTGAATTGAAAAATAGAGGTAGGCCATTACCAGATATTTCTATTGAGATAGGCGGTGTTAGCAGAGGCAATCCTTACACACGTCACTTTAATAAAGAGATTTATTCTCGAAATGACTGGATTTGCAGATGCAATAAAAAAAGGTCTGTTTTGCTTTACATGTGTACTTTTCGGAGATAATAAAAAATGGTCAGAGACAGGTGTAAGAGACTTGGTACATTTAGCGGAAAAAATAAAGAAACATGAAAAGTTGAACAATCATTTTCAAAATGCGATGGAATGTGTTTTATTAGGTACAGTTAACCAGCCCCGTCTCCAGGGGTGAGGTGGCGAGGCAAAGGCGGCCGTTTTTATTTTTTCTATAAAGTTTTTATTTTGTTTGTCTGCAACACGGTAAACACTCTCGCAATGTATATATTACATATTTAATTCTTTTACTGAAATGTTTAATCTAGAAACCCGTACGAAAAACAAAATTAGGTAAATTATTTACAAATTTAATGCCGCCCGCGTCGTTCTTTTAACACGGCACAAAATAATTTTCTAATGAACCTAAGTCTTGAACCTAATAAGGTTGGCTTAAGTTTAAATAAGTGGGGACATGAAAATGTATAATGTATTATTTCATAGTTAACTCGCTAGTTAATATGTGTATTTAAAAATATTAAAATTTTCTAGTTTCATTAGGTACCTTTTTATACAAATAAATAGTATCATTATTTGGTATTCAGCTAAATCAGTGGAAGCCAGTGAGGTAAGGCGCTAGGGCGCCCCCCTCCCTACTTGGGTAATTAAATATTTAAAGTAGACAAGAATTTTGTTGATAGCATCAAAAAAAAGAGGGAAAAGGTATGTAACGAAACCTATTTTTATAATGAAATATTTTTGCTGGACGAATTTCTAATTCATCATTTTACGCAGTTTCGCCTTGAAACTTCGCGCATATTTTCACCTCCCCCGCCTTTCCCCTACTATATACAAATGTTTCGATTTTGCCTCCCCTGAGCAGCACTGCCTCTTTAACAGGTCACCAGCCGCCACTGATATGAGTACATATTTCTGGAAAGTTATAAAAAAGACCTTAATTTTGGAAT
The DNA here is from genome assembly GCA_016904865.1 of Pissodes strobi. NCBI lineage: Eukaryota > Metazoa > Arthropoda > Insecta > Coleoptera > Curculionidae > Pissodes > Pissodes strobi. Next base: position 16,587 of record MU185137.1, read on the forward strand.
ATTCTATTGAATAAAACATGTCTCACATTTAGATGGATGCGCTAATCATAATGGAAAAGACGTTTTAAAAATAATTCTCAAAAGTATTTCCAATACCCTCTTAAAAAATTACTGCGCTAAAAATAGCGACCATTTAAAAAATATAAAAAGGCCATATACTTAACTATTCATGCATAAATATTTTTTATAACAACATATTTAACTTGGGATCTATTTCTTTAAAATATTAATGTATTTTCATGGCTTCGGTTCCATAATGTAGGTATATACTTTTATACCTAAACACTTACTTAAACACTATATTAGGCTCGATGTTAGGTAAATGAAATTTGAAACTGCATAACATGCGTACCTACATTATACCTACTAAACTATATTTTTGTATCAATTTTTTTTTATTACTTTAAATAGTAATAATTAAGAGAAGGTATGAAATGTGGAATAGTTCAGTATATGCATGTGAAATAACATTTTTTCAGTAATATAAAAAATTTCTTATTCATAAATACATATCCTGAATTTCGTCGCATGTGTAGGGGAGTTGGGAGTCTGCATTTAATACTATACCTAGTATTAAATCAAAACAATTTCGGGATTTGTCAAGAAATCTGTCATATAGCTAGTGTTCTTGTTACTGAGAGGGTATTGGACAAATAAGTAAATAATCACAAATTACCAGATATATTTTTCGTGACAATGTTCCACTTTAAAAATTATAACATTGAATGAAATTCAACATAAAATGTGAGCAATTACAAAAGAAAGGCAGTTGTTAGACTAGCCTGCTTGATATTAGGCCATACATAAACGAGGAATTGTAGTAAAATATAAGATCAATTTTATTGTGAAATAAGCTTTTAGCACTCAGGAACATTAAGCAATATATGAGTACATGTTTGTATAGTTTAAGCAGAGTAGAAACAATATCGAGTAGAGCCACTCAGCAAAATAATTTCATGTTTTTGCATCAAACGCAAATGCCGCCGCACACCTGCAGCAGCGAGCAGTCTGTCGGCAGATATTCAAAAAGTATTCGCTGATGCAAAATTATTTCCTCGGTCATTAATTCAACGTGACCCGACAGTACATACTCTCAAGGCGTTTGCACACTGTATGTAGACTGTCCCTCGTGGCTCAGCCACCGCAGATCACGAACCAGATTGATCCGGATTCGCTCCGACGCCAAACACTGTCGGCGAAATTGGAAATTTGTCTCCAGTGAACCTACCGTATATTTATTTATACCGTGGTTTGGGTTAGTACCGATCAGGAAAGAAGACCTGTTATTACTATGCGAAACATTATATTGTAATCTGCAAAGTCAAATATATATGCTGTATAATCGAAAACTCGTGACGACTTAATAAACTTCGCACTGGTCCGCTGTGATTGGGCGTCTCTACCTATTGCATAAACGTGCATCATATTCGCGATTTTCTTTTAATTTATGTATAAACTGTTGCCTGCGCTGCGTTGCGATATTATTTCAGAATGGTGCAGTTGCGGCTCGCTTAGTACACCAAGTGAATCAATGATTCACCTTAGATTTTTCCAACTTATACTATTTTTCAATTACAATCACTAAAACATGTATATTAACTTAAATCATAAACAAATCAACATAAAATTATAAAATGTTGTTCAGTCGCTATGAATAAAAGATAAAATCAGAATAATGATTGTATATCGGTATATTGCTCAAAACGCGGCAACATTGTCAAAACACGCGAAGTTTATTTCCATTCCATGTCGAATCGTCTGTCGCCTTGATTGATAACCCCGTTGTGGTTTATAGCGATGCAGTTGTTTACGGTGGTTGCCATGGCAACCCACCATATTGTCTACATATTATAGATAAGCGCTTATGGGAATGACACCACCTCGAAAGCAAGATTCATTTCCGAATTGAGATATCGGGTGTTTTTAATTCCTGTTTAACAGTGGTTGCGACATTGCATTTGCGTATAGGTGCTTGCATTACCTTTGTAATTTCTGTTTGTTGTTGGTTTTCGGTTCGGTTTTTCGATAATAGAACTAAATAAAAATGACTACATTTTCCCGTTTATGATCCGGTATGTTTTTTTTCCTCTTAAAATCCGTTCTGTAAAGTAAAATTTCGTACTAGGTACTTTCGCTGCAGGGGGGTGAGGAGATAATTAAATTTGATTCACCAATTCTTATTGTCACGAGCCGCCACTGGAGTGATGATGACGAACAAACAGGGGAAAATAATTAGAAGCGCCGCACGTGAGATAATTGATGGCTCTAATAAAGAAGCACAAAATAAATGTTTGGATACTCGCATCCAACTTCGAACGGAACAGTCTGCATTTTACACCTGTGTTTCTGAAAGTACTGTTTAAAAAATGGAAATTAATATAGTGACCCTTCAAATCATTTAATATTCTATTCGCCGGGCAAGGAAAGTCCGCGATTATCATTATACAGATACTAAAACAGCAATATTCAAGTAATTCGACGAACACTAGACGATTTTTACTTAAATTTACTCACGGAATCGACTCAGCTAATTGGTGCATGCTGGTTCGGAAGCTGGCTTTGTTCCAGATACCCTTTAGTTTTTTGCTCTGGGCTAACAACTGTAGACTATCATGGACAGGTGAATAGGGGTAATTTTGAAAAATGGCTTAGAGAGCAGCTTCTACCTAACATTCCTTCAGAATCAGTCGTGGTATTGGATAATACCCCGTATCATTCTCATGTATAAGATAAAGTACCAGTTAATTACTCTACAAAATCTCATATGCTATCTTGGCTTCAGATGAACAATCTCAATTTTGCTCCTGCATAGAGAAAGTTTCAATTATATGAAGAAATCTTACCCAATTTTCCTACAGAGAAAAACTATATAGTCCGAGAGGCAACTGTCATAATACTATGGTGTCTGAACTGTCTGGATTTTGCATAATAAAAAATATTGTTTAGTTGAGCCGAATAAGAAACCGTTGGTCGGCCAAGGCTGGCCTTGTCCGGTAAATGATAATTATGCTAATCGTCGAGAGAAATGAGATGCCTAGGTACCGTCACATAACTGACGTGTTTTTTCGCGATCAATCGGTAGCTAGACCCTAGAGGTTGAAAAATCACCAAGTCGGCCGAATCCTACCCTGCCCGATATACTCGGCCTAACAATTCCCCCGTTAGCGATAGAAAAACACGCAGAAATTTCCCCGAATTGGCTCCGAGCTTGGCTTTTTGCGTGGATCATTTTTGTTTTTAAATGCGTCAAATAAGTAGGATTTCTGTCAAAGAAACGTCACTTGAGGATTCCCTAATTTGTTGCATTAGTCCGTGTGCGTGTGACTAATTCTTCGAAGTTTAAAATAATATTTGAATGGTTTTTGATTATTGAAACTTGTTAAAATAAGAATATTTTTTATTCCTTGTATTTTAGATGAATTTGTTTTTTTTTAATATAAACTTTGCGTTACAAAGATTAAATTGTTTAATATTTTTCCATAATATGACCACGTACTATATTAAACGCTCTGTCCAAACATTATATGTTTGACATTTATGTCCGTGAATTAAGGAGTTAATCCAAAACCGACTCTAGAGGTGTTATTGGTTCATCACTCAAAATCAAAGGCGGCGGAACATGATAATTATATTCAGGTGAAGAGTCACATACTAATGATAGAACATGTATGCATTTATAGACATTGCTATTGAGTAAGTTCTTAGGTATTATTTTTTGTTCATTGCCATTGTCTTGTACTAAATGTGTATTTAAAAATATTGAAAGCCAACGAGATAATAAAAGAAACTATACAGCAAGCTAAATTGGTGACTTTTTACAATTTTTTCATAAGGATCTTACCAGTTTTTTGCAGTTCTACACTAAAACATAGCTTTATCCACAATACCGAAACAGAATTTTTGCACTCGACGCGCGTTTCGCTAACCATGTTAGCATCATCAGGAGATGATTAAGACTGAGTCTTAATCATCTCCTGATTATGCTAACATGGTTAGCGAAACGCGCGTCGAGTGCAAGAATTCTGTTTCGGTATTGTGGATAAAGCTCTGTTTTAGTGCATGTTGCCGAAGGTTCCACACCCCAACATAGGACAGTACAGTTCTAGAAAGTCATTCCGCAGAAACTTTTCGTACTTATATTTGAGCGACGAAATTGTTTATTACGGCATATTTCAATATTTATCAATAATATTCACTGAATCATGCGAAGTAAATGTTTCAAATCACATAATTATAAATGTATTTAATGAAATTCGTATGAACTGACTTGAATTTCCGACAAACCATATTAGCTATAGGGGACGCTTTTTTGTCGGACATATAACAACCAGCAATATCACATCTTCTTTTTTCGCATCTGCGCAAGTCCGCGCGCAAGATATTCCTTGGCAGGAAATCCGTCAAACTGCCGCCAGCGGCATCTTGTTTTTACGACTGGTTTATTTTATTGCTATTGGAGTTAAATCGAAACCATAGGCGTGTATTTGTCAAATAATTGACATTGTGAGAGACGAACGTTGTTTATGACATTGTGTAATGCAAAAAGCCATGGTGTTTAAGCAATAAGAACATGTACAATCCAAAGATATTCTTCCAAGAAGAATTTAATTAGATTTCCTGCTCATACAATAAGGTATACATAATTGATATTTGAAATTTTATATTACGGCTCTGTTAAAGGAAAATCATACTTATATATATATTTCAACTCCAGCCCTTACTTTTCCTACCCAACCGACATTAGCAAGGTCAAATTTAATTTTTCGCCTGACAGGTCGAGTAATATTGCTGGTTGTTATATGTGCCGTGACATTGTTTTGTCTTTAAAATAAAAAAAGCCGACCTGACAGTTCCGTCAGGGAGGCTAGCCATCAAAAATGGATTTTTGGAATTGGTCGGCCGAGTACCTCGGCCAGGGTAGGATTCGGCCGACTTGGCGATTTTTCAACCTCTAGGGTCTAGCTACCGATTGATCGCGAAAAAACACGACAGTTATGTGACGGTACCTAGGCATCTCATTTCTCTCGACGATTAGCATATTTATCATTTACTGGACAAGGCCAGCCTCGGCCAACCAAGGGTTTCGTATTCGGCCCAACTAAACAATATTTTTTATTATGCAAAATCCAAACAGTTCAGACACCACACTATTATCACAGTCGCCTCTCGGACTAATAGGATTAACGCCATTTTACGTAGTCGGGGTCATACACCTCTAAGGCTACCGCCATATACATATATGTGATCCAAATCCCATTAAACTTGCATGGTATAACACCAGCGAATTTTCAATTAAAGATTTAAATAAACTTACATTAGAAACAATTTACTCAATATCAGCGGAAAATTAGAAATCATACGTTAAACACGTTCGTTCTATTGAATAGAATTATTACTGATAAGTAGACGGACCAACTGAAACAGTTATAGACGATATAATCATCACAGTGAGGTCTTCAAGTAACGATGACTACACATCTTTTTCAGACAAAGACAACAATTTGGAAGGAATAAAAAAAATTGTTCATAAAATACATGTTTATAAACTGCTTCAATATACTCCTCTTTTTTATTTAATTTTTTTGCTGACCCGGCCCTGTGTTCTTTGAACTCAACCATTATACAAAAGTTGTAATAAAAAATGAAACCTTGCACAATTTATTTTTGAGTAGTTCTTGTTGCGGAAGCTTCATTCTCACTATAAACCCTCTTCTATTTGAATCACTTTAATAAATGTTGGAATAATTATTGTTGTAATTGCTAGACTAAACTTCAATTTTACAGCCTGCAAAATTTATGTAATTGAACATTGTCTTCGATATTTTGGTAGCCTTGTGATTTGGTGCGCTGATTTCGAATATGAATGGGAATAGAATCATTTAAAAAAAATCACACGATGTGCACTTTCACTCATTGTCTTTAAATTTCCCAGCATATT
>MU185137.1:35699-86753 GCA_016904865.1 Pissodes strobi
GCCATGAAAAGTATCACTTTTCCTCCATATAAAATAATATACTATTTCATATTTCATACACGTGAGTGGGCCCAGATGAGGCCCCCACTATTACCATTGGTCTATTGTGGCTCACATCTGTGGTTGCCACTAAACCAAAGGTTCAATCGTTTTCATAAAATCCATTAACTTTCTGGGGTGGATAGTTCCAAATCTATGTGATTTGAGAATTTCCAAACACTGTTTGTCTGCTTCTTTCCATTGCTGGACAGTGGCATAGAACATGCTTCATTGTTTCTTCATCCTCCAAGCACAAGCAGCATTTTGTTTCTTCAGAAAGCCCTATCTTGTTCATGTGGCTTCTTAGCCGACAAGTGTCATTGTATAAGGTAACTCCAACCGTATCTGCTGTCGGTCAAGTTGAAGTAGTTGTCTAGTTCACTGCCATCTTTGAATGAGTTAGGCCCGGTAATTCTCTCCATTTGTCTACAAATTGCTGCTGTGTCCACCTGAAGAAGATTTCTTTAGCTGGTCTTGGTTCTATGAAGGCCGTTATGGACACCTGCTTCGGAAAAGCATCAGCTCTTTCGTTGCCTTCATATATCCAGGTATCCCGATCAGTGTGTGCCTTGGATGAACAACGGCTAGATTCAAGAGCTTTCAAAACCGCTTGGCTGTCCGACAATATTTTGATTGACTGGCCTTTCCACTTTCTATCGATGAGCCACTGTGCAGTCATATGAATGGTTTGAACTTCAGCCTGAAAAATGGTTGCATGTTTACCTAGGGAACATTTAAGCTTAGCCTTACCATTTTTATTCTATGCAGCAGCTCTTGTACCATCTTTTGTCTTAAAGCCGTCAGTGAACCAACTATTCTCTGTTATTCTCATATGTTCCGAGTTTTTTGCCCATTCGTTCCTCTCTGATAGGAGGACGTCTCGGAGGACGTCATAGGCATGGTATGGTATGGTAGGTAGAGGGGTCGCTCGGCAAGATTTGCCGTCGACCACAATTGATCTTTTGTGTATACCCTTCTATTTTACACGAAAATTCCTATCTCTTTCGAGAACCTCAGAATATTTCGAGGGTTGAGCTTTTGTAGATCTCCAGGAGCCACAAGGGCATTTTCGAGATGCCTCAACCCTTGGCGAGTCAGTGCCTGACATTCGCAGAGTAGGTGCTCTGACGTTTCAGCGATAGTTTGGCAGAATCTGCATTGTTCGTCAGATGCTATGCTATAACAGGGGTCATGCCCAGTGAGAAGGTCTACGACCAGTTTTATCTATTTTTTTTTGTACCTTGAGAAGCTTTTTTGTGTAGTTAGGCCAGTGATAGATGAGTCTTTTGGCCTGTCTATGCCCAGGTGCATTGGCCCAATGTGTCTCTTTCCGCCTTTTTCCCCAATTTCTGAGTTCATTCATTATATGTCCTCTAGTGATGCCACAGAACCAGACAGGCGTACTCTTGCTAGCTTTTACTGTGTTGTTTTTTCCTTTGTTTTTACCCACCACACTAAGCAGGCGTAGGTTATATTAGGCTTTACAACAGTGTTCTAGGAAGATGATGGGGGGTTTTAGGCCCCATGTTTTTTTTCCCAAAGAGTCGTCGACAGGCCCCAAGCGCTGCCGTTGCTTTTTTGATAGTTCTTTCCAGGTGTGGGTTCCAGGTTAGTTTCTGGTCAAGAACGATGCCAAGATACTTAACCTCTTTTGAAAGCTCTACCGTTGTCCCTCACAAAGTGGGTGCTTTAAGGTTCAGCTTCCTTCTTTTTGTGAATGGGATCACTACGGTTTTGCTTGGGTTGACATTTGGGCTTTCCTGTGTACACCATGTGCTGACAAAGTTGAGTGCATTTTGCATACGTTCTGAGAGAACGTTGTCATAGTTGCCTGTTATTATTATAACATAACTATGTCATCTGCGTAACATTAGACTTCAAAGCCTGCTTCAGTAGGTCGTCAACAACCAAAGACCAAATCATGGGCGATATGACTCCTCCTTGCAGTGGAGCATTAGAAAGGAACTTGCTTCTGACGTGCCTATTGATAATCTTTTCCATCATTTTAAGAAGGAAGAAGATTAAGCTAATGGGGCGGTAACTTTGATTCCTCTTGTGATCGTCACCCTGTCTTTGATATGAACGCTACCTTAACTTTCCTCCAGTTTTTGGGAATGTAGCCCAATGCAAAGCTGGCTGTGAAAATTGCTTGAAGGCTGGAAATATTCCATCTACTCCGGGGGATTTATAGAGTTTAAAGCTATGTATCGCCCATCTGATTGTGTTTTTTGTAAAGATTTTGTTGGCTAGACCTTTTACCATTTTTGTAGGCCGCTGAGCGGTTCAATGGGCTCGTCTTCTTGTGCCAGCTCTTCTTTGGCAATTATGCTTGACCCATAGGTGTCTTGGGCTCTTCTTTAGTATGCCGAATTAATTTGAGTGGTCCTTGGATAGCACTTTTTGTAGACGAATGGACGGTGCTAATTCATCTATCCCTTCACAAAAGGACCTAAGAGTTCTTCTTTTGGATCTCCGAAGCTTTTTGTTATTCGCCCTGTGCGTTAGGGTAGTGGGAGAAATGACGAACGATCGTGCGCGCGAGTCGGAGAAATTTGGAACTTTATTCAGCTACTATACAAATATACACGTGGAATACATCGAAAAGGGTCTGATGTCATATAAGCACTGTCGATTTTAAAGATTTTTTTGGATTCAATGGAAAGATTACATCAAATGGAACACATTAATGCAAAAAAATTTGCGGATGAAGCACTTTTGACGCCAAAAATTGAAAAAGAAATTTCAGATATGAGGCCGTTTAGTGACATTTAAATGCGAAAACTCTCCAAAGATGACGTTAATGACGACAATTTACTTGCAATGTTGTCAGACTTGGCTAATCTTCTTGATTTTCAAGTAAGCAAATTGCAGCGGCATGTTTCATAAAGTAGAATAACAACTTGTGAAAGTAACTAAACAAGCGCAAACCGCACGCTTGTTCCTTATATGCCTCAGACTAACCAAATAAGCTCCCATTTGTCTGTTAACTAACCCAAACTAACCAAAACTAATTCAGACTAATGCAAATAACCCAAACTAACCAAAACTATTCCAGACTAACGTAAACTAACCCAAACTAACCCGGCTTGACCAAAAGTAACCCATACCACAGCATATATAACATTACTAAGCAAACCTAACCCTGGCTGTTTAGCCATACATGTATATATAAGTAACAAAATTTACTTACGGTACACTGTCGACTCAATTTGTTCATTTTAAATGACCTAGATCAAGTATATTTGTCATAAAATGAACTAATTTTAAAAGACAAGCGCGCTACGCACGGCTGTCGTAACTCAACCACAGCTAACCCAAAATAATCAACACTAACCCAAACTAGCCAGCACTAACCCAAACTAACCAAAACCAACCCAGACTAATACAAACTAACCAAGACTAACCAAAACTAACCCAGGCTAACCATAATTAACCAAAGTAAAGAGACAAGAGCGCGTAGCGCGCTTGCCTCTTCGCTATTCCAATCTAAGCAAAACCAACCGAGCCTAACTAAAACTAACCCTAACCAACAAAAGCTAACCCAAACTAATGAAAACTAACCCAAATTAACCAAAGTAAAGAGACAAACGCGCCACGCGCGCTTGTGTATTCCCTATCCCAAACTAAGCAAAACTAACCCAGATTAACCAATACTAACCTAAACTAACCCGAACTAACCAAAACTAACGCAAGCTAACCCAGACTAACCAAAACTAACCCAGACTAACCCTAATTAACCAAAATAGAAAGAAAAGCGCGCTACGCAACCTTTTCTCTTCGCTATCATAAACTAAGCAAAACCAACCCAGACTAACCAAAACTAACCCATACTAATCTAAAGTAACCAAAACTAACCCTAATTAACGTATTCCAGATTAAGCAAAAATAATCGAAACTAACTTTAATTAGCCAAAGAAGCGCATTGAGGCGAGCGCGCTACGCGCTTGACCAACAACGCTTATCACAAAATCAAGTAACAAATAAACGCACTACGCGTGATACTCTCTTAAACTAATCCAAATGATCTTTTAAATTTGTATGTACTTCAATAAACTAAATTAATTAGTTTATATGACATATTATTAAAAGTGACCCCCTTCTAGCGTAACATCTAATTCTAGTAAATCATATATTCGAATTATTGTTATTTTATTAAACAAGGCCATTAAGAATCATTATTTAAAAGTTTTCGTCCCACACCACAGTACTTTTGAAACATATTCAACACGAGGCTGTTATATTTTAGAACCAAATAGAATTTACACTTGGCAACATCTACCCGTACAACAGCCGTTCTAAGCCAACCTATATAATGATGTTTTAAGAAATAGTCATGTTGACGTTTGTCTCATAAATATTAGGTTTGTTCTAGCAGGGATTTCAAACGGTTCCAAACCGTACGGAGTTTGCGCATAGCCATATAAGCGAGGCTTATATCGTTTTGCGCAAACTCCGGACGGTTTGAAACCGTTTGAAATCGCTGCTAGAACAGACCTATTATATTATGGTTTTAAAGTGCAAAAAAAGTTTTATTTGCAATTTGTATGAAAAGAAACTTTATATTATGTTATTATTAACCTTCTGCGATCATACCTTAGAACAAAGTGTACTGGAATTGTGTTTATTAGGAAAAAATGTATGTTAAATATACATTTTTATTTTCAATTTATTTTGAGAAAATGTGCTTCATCCGCAAATTTTTTTGCGTTAATGTGTCCCATTTGATGTAATCTTTCCATAGAACCCAAAAAATGCTCCAAAATCGACGGTGCTCATCTGACACCAGAACCAACAAGGGTAAGTATCATAACCTGTGTGATATATGATTAGTGCAATGGACAGCACTAATATTCCCGAAAAATATATTTAGTAACTTAATTTCAGTTTGTCTATCATTCATTCTAAAGTAATTGCAGTAAAACTTCATGAATCGAATTTTTAATCGCATCAATTTCACAATGCTATTTTTTTTATGATATTCTCATGTTTACGCTTTCATAACCTACGAAGTTTTGCTGAATACACACAAAATTCAATATCGAACTTGGCATTTTTCAGTCGAATCGATAAATATTCTCATATATCAACGTATTATCTGCAGAACTAATTATATTGCACTAAAATCTAAAGTTTTTCTTGAATCTTCAATCGTTTCCGATGTACTTGACGTGTTGCGTAGCCAAGAAATTCGCCACATTTTGTACCACCAGATGTCGCGTCGTGTAATGCACATAGCGAATACTCGGATAGGGTTTTATGATAGTTATCCCAGTTCCCTAGTCTTTCGGCTTCATTGAAGGCTTTCCTTGCTCAGTCTTTAGCCTGTTTAGTGTCTTGTTGCACCGTGACACATCCCTTTGGGTTGGCACCTGGTTTACAGGACAGCTTTTTTTCGTAAGAGGCTATTATAGCATAGTGGATCGAGGCTACATCAAGTTCCTCAGTAGTTAAAGCGAATAGCGGTTTGCCCTCAAGCTCCGACTTTAGGTGCTTTTTGTAGGCAATTGAATCGGTAAGTTTGTGCACTCGTTGCTAACCTTTTTAGTATTTTCAACGGATGTGTCGAAGCGAATGTGCATGCGATCGGACATTGAGTGGTTGGTTATGTAGTTTGTTATAAGCTAGCGTCATATCTAAAACTTCTTTTCTTATCGCATTTATAAAGGTGGGTTTGTTAGCTTTATTAATAATGTCTAAGTTTTTAGAAGACAAATATTCTAAAAGATGCACACCTTTCTTATTCATGTGTGCATTCGCATCGCAGCCCAAAATTAGTCGTCTGTTCCTTCTGTTGCACCATCTTACCAGAATCTGGACCAGTTGGGGAGGACGCTCTTCTTGTTCCCCTGGGAAGTATGTTGAGGCCAATACCACTTGCCTTTTGCCAGAGTCAGTGGGCACCTCTTCCGTGGCTGCAACTAAGTCATAGGCATGGTAATAGTTAGTTTTGGTAGGCATAACATCTGAGGGTAGACTCAACACACTGTTCCACTGATTAGCTTTTTGCAGCGTGTTGGGCACCACAATGATCACCTGCTGATTGTTGGTCACCGCCTGTCCATACGTAGCCCATTTGGCCTCTCCCTCCCATTACTATTTGGAGAGGTGGCACATTTAGAAGAAACTCAACGCTGCCGCGGGTGTGGTGCCGAAGGCGGCACTAATTGCCAGTCTCGCGGAGCTCTGTAAGCTCTTAGAGTACCAAGCTACTGCTCCATATGTTATCATTGGTCTAATGACTGCAATATATAGCCAGTGCATTTGTTTGGGATGTATGCCCCATGTCTTGCCTCAAATTTATCCATATACGCATTCTAGTTAAGTGTTCTATCTAGGCTAGGGTAATTCTCATGTAGAGACGACAGAACCAGGTTTAATTTTGAGAATTACAGGTCACAGAGTTAAAAAATGAAGGACAATCGTAAATTAAGAAGGACATTTTTTATTAAATTCAACACTTTGGGCGACAGAAATTTGGTCCAGTTCAATGCAGCATGCAGCAGAGACCCAAGCAGCCACGTTTACCAAGAGGGTCGATACGGCGGGCCCTGACATCATTATGGCAGGATCGATCATTCCTTCATCCTCGTCAATCGGACTGCTGGGTGTCTCGGTCAACAGCAATATGTCCTGACACGACCACGTTGCTAACATCGCAAAATCAGCCTCCCAGAAGCTTGATGCGCTAGTTCGCAACAAAAAACTGGATACACCGCAGCAGTTGCTTTTGCTCTACAAGGCACAAATAAGACCGTGCTTAGAATATTGCTCACACATCTGGGGTGCCGCACCAAAGCACACCTTGGATTCCATTCAGAAGAGAGCTGTGCGTCTTGTCGGCGATCCGAAGTTTACATGGAATCTGGATAGTCTGGAACACCGCAGACATGTGGCCGAGATGTACCTGTTTCACAGATACTTTCAAGCAGATGTTCCCATGATTTGGCTCGCCTCATTCCGCCGCCCCTGGCAACGCCTGTCAGACAGTCGCGATAGACGGCAAGAGCGCACCAGTTCGTCGTACAACTGCAAACACCTAGAACATCGCTTTACAAGAACTCCTTTGTCTGGCGCACTGCATCACTGTGGAACTCTCTCCCAGGACATCTGTTTCCTCTTAATTACAACCTACAACTATTCAAGAACCGTGTCAATCAACATCTTCGCACACACACCGCTCGTCGAACGCCATAGGATCTCCCTTTAGTGTGTGTGTCACTACCATAAAAAAAACTTAATAAATTTTAATTTTTGGTGTAAGAAAGGAATGGACGGATGAGTCACTTTTTTATTTAAATCTTTCCAGGAGGCAAAAAGTAACTTAATTTTGAAAAAATAGTGACTCGTTTCGTTTCCCTTTTTGCTTGCACCAAGATCCTAAATTAAACAAATTATTGATATTGTAGGTAAAATTCTTATAAAACTTAACATAAAAATGCTTTAAAAAAAGGTTATTATTTTTTTTTAATGAAAAGGAATATTTATTATTGATTTTACAGCTTCTAAAAGCTTTTGTTCTTAATTACCATATAAAACTCGTTACAAGTTAAGTTAAAATTTATTTTATCTTGCAGCACTGCTTTGACAATTTGACATTGTCAACTAAAAGCCTGTTAGGGTTATAGAGCTGTCACTCCAGGCTGCATTGCATAATGAGGAAAGTCTTTTAGAGTCGGCATTTGAGACGTATATTGAAAAACATATTGAATAAAATTTTAGCTTAAATATGTTACTCCGTTTTTGGATAACAGATCCCTCCTTAGATAGAGCCTTATCAAGGGTAGATTTTATTATACAAAATTCTTCATACAACTTATCAAAATTAATGCCGATGAATAATTCAGTTACAAAGGTTTTTTTTTTAGAGAAAAAATATTCAATTTAGAAAACAAATTATTCTAATACAAACAAGTAGCGTAGTAGCTTAACGAAAGAGAGCGGTGGCGCGGTGGACGTTAGAGGTGACTGGGACCGAGGTCCGCGGTGGCGGTGTGTAAAATTTGAAGTGAAATGGTAATGGCAAACAATTCCCAAGAAGAACAATTTGGGTATTCATGGAATCCAGGACATTGGGCATCCTGTAAGAGGTCTTCGCAGGAAGCTGGAATCCGAGGCTCAAATCTAGGACATGCTACGAAATACAGGACACCTGACAAACCTACCCTGCGGACACCCCGTAACAGCGCTGAATAGGTAGTTCTCCCCCTGTAGGGCTGTTGTGGCTACTCTGCAATTTAACATACTCAGATTCAGTTCCTCATCTGTGGTTCAACCCCTCTTTCAGCTAATGCTGTATATAAGGAGCTCGGTAACTCAATGTCTAAGGACACACGCACCGAGATACTCTTGTCGTCTAACGCTTCTATTATTTATGTTTCCGACAAGGTTGTTTAGTGCTACTTCTGTAGATTTGCCAGTCTGATACGCATATTGGGGAGCATTTAGTGGATACTCACCAAGTGCACTACCAGTATCTTTTCCATGCATTTCAACAGAAAGGAGGTACTTATTGGTCTCCATGATAGGTGTTGATTCCCTACGTCCTATCTTTGGGATGTACACCACTCTGCTTTTAGTTCAGCTGCTAGGTATATAATTACTTGCTAGGCTGGATCTAAAAAGTTTGATTAAGAACATTTTACAGCAGTGCTGGAAATATCCCGTCCTCGCCAGGTGATTTAAAAGGCTAAAATGAGAATAGCACTTTTAATTGTCGATGCATTAATGATTTTCATGGGGACAATCCAGTCTCCGATTTTTGGCCGATTTGATCGGTCCCAAAAAGGCTCTTGATCATCATTATTCAAAATCCGACATCTTAAGAAATGAGTCTTAGCTAGAAGCTCTAACGTTCCTATGCCAGATCCCGTAAAGGATCCGTCAGGACGTTTTAGCGATCCTAACTATCTAAATATGTCTACAAAAGAGGGACGTGCCGCAATGCATATTTTAATAACCACCACAAAAGATAACAATTATATAATCAAGTATTAAGTAATATTATAAAATTTTGGAAAAACTAGAGTACCAGTATATTATCACATACAAATCTGACTGGCTTTCCATTTAAACACAGGTACACTTAACAATTTACAAATGCTTACAAGTACAGGGTTATCCAACGAGGACTAGACAAGGCCATTTTTTGACTTTCCCTGTACTTTTATAAGAAAAACTGAAATAGCCATCTTATGTAATTTTCTCCCGCGAATTCGGATATGTTCAGCAAAAAACAATTGAATAAAAGTGCTAGGGGTCACTTTGATATTTTTTTAAATGGAACACCCTGTATATTACTAAATTTTTGGACTCTCTAGAAAAATCTAAATACATTTTGTATATAATATCCTATACCTATCTTTAGCTGTTTACCAAATATTGACAGTTGAAAGTCGGACATTTTGACACTTTGACAGGATCTCGATTTTTAAAGATAAGGCAAGCAGTCTCATGAATATATAGGCAAGGAAGAGTCATTATTTTCTCACGAAGAAATGTAGGGCGACATGAAACAGGAGGTCTAGCCTTACAAATATACCGGATAGCTCTTTTTCGAATAATTCGCAGCATTTGTAATAGATAACTGCTTGCATTTCCCTAGAAAGGTATTCCATAATGAAGACGCGATTCAAAGAGAGCAAAATACACCATCCTGCCAACATCTGACCCAAGCTCCTGAACAGCCACCCTGATTGCAAAGCAGGCAGAAGCAGAAGATAGTTTATTGGCTAGGGTCTTGATAAGAGTTTTGAACCTGAGATTATTATCTATGATGATGCCAAGGAATTTGCTTTCAGATGCACATGTAATTGTGCAATACTGATAAATTCATTAAATTGCCCTTGAAAGATATAAGTTTTGACTTTGTAGGATTTAAAGTCAACTTATTAGAATCGCACCATAATTTCACTCTCTCAAGATCCTGCAATATCGGCCTATGAAGTAATATAGGATCCTGACCATGCCACAAAATGGAGGTATCATCCGCAAAGATGGTGAATTGTCCACTAATCCGAAGCCCTGCAAGATCATTGATGTAAAGCAGAAACAAAATAGGACCCAAAACTGAGCCCTGAGGATTGATAATCAGAGCATGCAGGCCCTATGATGACTGAAAGCCAGGACAAAGTTTGACCTCTAAACCCATAACGTTCGAGCTTCTGAAGTAGGATATCTGGGCTGACGCAGTTAAAAGCCCTTGACAGGTCACAAAGGACAACAGCAGAAGCTCCACCCTCATTCATTTGAGTGTATAATTGCTGCAGTAGATGATACACAGCATCATTGGTATTGACTTTGGCCCGGAAACCAACTTGATGTTTGCTTAGAATCCGGTTTGAATAAATAAAGGAAAGCATACGTGTCTTAACCAGCTTTTCAATGACTTTTGATAAAGTGAATAGGAGAGAGACTGGCCTAAAGTTGGACGGATCATCCAAACTTCCATCCTTATAAATGGGAATGACTTTGGCTGTAGTTAAGCAAGGTGAAAAAACACCTAATTCCCACTGCCGGTTAATTCCCTGGGCTAGGACCAAGAGCCCATCATCAGGCATAATGTGGAAAATTTTGGCAGAAAGTTCATCTTCACCAGCACTTTTCTTGTTTTTAATTGATAGCATAACTTGCTTAACTTCGGTTAGTTCGGTTGGTAAGAAGAAAAAGGAATTCGGAATATTTAGCCCTGATAAGTAAACCATTGGATCTTGAGACTGCTGAATGCTCTGCTGCAGATCGTCAGCAACGCTGCAGTAGAAATTATTCAAATCATTGGGGGTGATCTCAGGAAGTGGTGCTAAGCCGCGGTTGTTCCTCTGCCGAATGACATTGATGATGTGCCAGCACTCCTGGGTGTTCGAGGAGGTAATTAGACGATTTTAGTAGAATTTCTCTTTAGCTATTCTAATTAGACAACGATATAAGGAGCGGTATTTGTTGAAATAGGCATCAAAAACTGGACAAACTATAAACTTTCTGATTAGATGTAGTGATCGCAGATTTTTTTAGGAAGTTCTAAGCCCCTTTGTAAACCAGGATTTTTTAGATTTCAGTTTGGGGTTTATTTTCGATAGAAGAAAAGCATTATTGAGGAGATCCATCACTTTACCATAGAAAGTCGATATTGGATCATGCGAATCCACTACCGTGATCCAACATGAAGAGGCACACAACATATGAAACCGAATATAATTGGTTTCGCTATATATTCGACCAAATCTAGGTTGCATCCTGCACGACACTCAAAAATATACAAAAAACGGCCTCATAGTCAGATAAAGCAGCGCTTTCTATCGAACATTTAACAGTCTCCTTGCAAGAATTAGAACAGATATAATCAATAGTGCTGGAGGAGGAAGACTGTGTAATGCGTGTTGAAGCGCTTACATGCATGCATAAATTATATGACCGAAGTAAGTGGCATAAGCGCATAGTAAAGATGGAAGTCAAGAATAACAAATGCAGAATTAGGAATCTCAGACAGGACTGCATCAAGGCTCATAAGAATAATGTTACAATCAGATGAAGGTGAACGGTAGATACATAAAACATAGGTATTTATGGACTTGGAGAAAATCGTAACAAATTCAAATGCACACTCTTTTAAAAGGTAATTGAACTTAGTAACTAATTCGAAGGAGTTTTGTTCCAAGAAGGTTTCATTTAGCAGTATCATGCGACCACCATGTTATTGACTGTGATCTACACAACTTCGCAAACAGTGTGTAATCCTTAACTTTGATCAACTCATCTTCTCCCAGCCAATGCTCTGTTAGTGCTATTATATTTGGAGAATTAAGATCATACAAGAATAAAGAGATTTTATTGGTTTTATTTCTAATTGATTGAATATTCAAGAGAATGATGGAGATTGAATATTCAACATTTTTATCTGTTAGCGAGTTATTGATGCTTTTCTTTTGGTGTGATCTAAAAAAATTTCTGGACCAGATGATTCAGTCTGGGAATCCATTTCAGTCATTGGTGGTTAGAAGTATGCAGGAAAAATACATTCCTCATTGTTTGCTGTCTCTTGTGGAGAGGCAGAAGTAACGTCGTTCAATTTATAAGCATTCACCAAGTAGTCAGCTATATGCAATTTTGAAATATGCAAAGCAGAAATCAATGGCACAAAAGAACAAGTGGGACTATTCTTAAAACAGCTTTCAATCATCGAATTCTGGGCAGCAATGATCTTATTAACAACGGGGCGATTCACTGTGGATAACGGACCAATCGGGACTAGATTTGTGTGTTGAAAGTCAGTAAGTTTCCTCCTGATACTTGAAGCACATAATCCATTTCTATCGACTTGGGATTCAGCAAACAGAAACACAAAGTCCTTTTTAGCAAAGTTTTGACAGTATGTAGCAAGGGAAATCACAACGGAGGAATCTTTAATGCCAATTCCAAAAAAAAAATTAAAAATGGTGTAAATGTATTGAGTGTTATAAAAAAGAAAGAAAACGATAAAGATTCAACGTATTTTTTTGATAAGGGTAATGACATACCTTAGTTGCATACATGTACGGACACAAAGACGCAATAGTCACAATATATCTTTATGTAACTATTATATGTAGAAAAATTTATGCTTAGCAATATTGGTGGCTATTGTATATAAATGAAAGCAGGCTCCAAAAATGTATTCTTTTAAATACTTGTTTTTGTAGTAAATAAAACAGATATTTTAAATAAAATAAAATTATAGCAAACTAATTTTGAGATTAACTCAGAAATTTGTAAAATTTATATGATAATGCCCAAAGGCACTACTCTGCTGGTAGAAAATGACCCGTTTGCTAATACAGCCTTATGTTTGCTGCCTACTTGTAATACAAAACAGAGTAGAGTGATAAAATATAATAAACCTGACAGCTGTTTTGCTGTAGCAAACCATTTAGAAATATTGAAAATTATTTAGACCACTCTGTTAGCCTTTTGCATTTATAATTATAATTTATTACTCTCTCCAATTTCGGAATAAACATATACCTACTTGATATATTTTCATTTTTTTTTAAAGTTTAATACATGTTATTTGTTTGGAGTCTGAAGGTAAGCGCGGTCATTTAAAAAAAAAATTAGGTATGGATGGGCCACATTGTTGAAAGCCCTATGAAGTGAGTTTACTACTTTATCTTAAATTTCCATATTTTTTAAAGGGATATGCTCTTCCATATAAACTAAAATCAGTGTACTAAAGTTATGTTATATTTTAGGAGCATTAAACGAAAACAATAAAAACCCTAACCAAACTGTGTGGCTATAACAGAAAAGTGGCTGCATTCATCTTTATTCTTTATATATTTTTTCTTTACAATTTCAATTTGGAAAAAAAAATATTGGTCAAATTACAGGTGTTAGACTGTAGATTGTATAATACAGTACTTGCTCTCCGCAAATGGCACCCGTATCTGGTTCTTGGGTTATTTCAAATCAAATGCTCAGGGGTGAAAAATTGGCAATAAACTATTCAACCGAGTTAAATTTTACACTAAACCGTGTCTGACCAATATAATAATATGAAAATATTATTATTTGAAAAGTTTAATTACTTTCAAAATTTAATCAAGTCAAGTTCTATTTTACAAATATATGAATATCTATATATATGAAGTACCTTGTCTGTTTTATATATTAAAAAATAAAGTTCTATAATAACTATAAATAAACAACTATAGACTTTCTAGGAAGGTGCTTCGTTATCGTTGATTGCTTTTCCCTTACCAATTAAATATTTTTTGATAAAATATCTAACATTATCTACTATTATTTTAAAGTCCAGTATTCGACAGTTGTTTAGTTTAAAATTAAGTCCTGTTTTTGTCATGATTTTCATTTTCTTCCTTTCCAGAGTCCAGAGAAACAAAGATTCTCCCAAAGCAAATTCCTCCAGAAGTGAAAGAGCATCTTATAAAAATATCTTCATGGCTTTTGAGCCATAATAGAGACGAATTTTTAACAGTGTATGGTAAAACGAGAGGAAACATTTTACAAAGGTCTCTGACAATGTTACGAAATCATCAAAAATCAGTCAGCGGAGGTAGCGTTCACGGAACAATGAGTTCGCCAATGCTGGTAAGCAAAAGTTCGCCCATAAATGAAACTAACAATAATCAAAGACATATACCACTTTTTGAAAATTACTAACTTCACACTATTATGCTGTCCCGTGGGAAACAAGTTTTTTAATAGTCTACAGCATTAAGGAGAGGTTCTAGTCTGTTACATGTTAAAATTGTGCAGTCACATACCATATATTCCACAGTTTCTGTTGAGGTATTGTAGAACTTACAATCATCAATAGCTTAACCTCTAGTGTAAGCGAGTAGGAGGTCAACCTTTTTGCCTGTCATTTTCCTAGACCCTTCCTTCAGAAAGTTGTTTTTTGTCCTTTCTCCCCTTTATTGATTTCCTTGAGGTTGCCCTTGGTGATTCCAGAGAATTGGGATTTTTCCTTCTCTAGCCAAGTGATAGATTGTTCCATTGCTTTCAATTATTAATGTTTTTATGTTTTGGCACATATCAGGTTAACCATGCGATTCTTTAACCAATTAATATAAGGACTGACAATAATTTCAAGCAATTATTGTGAATTTCAAACTGGAAAGAGTATTATAGCCCGTCTGGCTATCTGAGTGTATCGATTTTGATCTTTTTTTATGCATTCAGCGATGCATAATTCTATAGCTTGCATCTTAGCCTTGAAGAAAGTTTTCGTTTGTTCTTCAAGTGTTACATACAACCGAACCCATATATCCCAACGACAACCCTTTCTATGATCAGACTGCATATCAGACAAGGGAACCTCCCCATCCTCCCTATCTACAGCAAAGTTTGCCTTCTGATTTAACAGTTCTGGCTGCGATCTTCATAGCATCAATGAAGTGACTGATTAATTTTTCTTAGGGACTAAGTATTTACATAATTACTACCTTCATTAGAACTCGTGTTATTAAGTATCCACTAGTTTTTGTTGTTGAGTGTCATCATCGGAGTCTGATCGATTCTTTAGAATACTCGATATATCTCAGTTAGTCAAAGTAAGTTAATGGACTTCTGGAGAACATGAGGTTTTCATCAACTTGCTTTTAGATTATTCCCAGACGAGAATATTTAAATTTGCTCACAATAAAAGTGGAAAATAGAATGGGTTGTCAAATCAAAAGCTTTGCCGTAGTTACTCTGACACTGCCTCCTTGGTTATGTTAACAATCGTAATACTGTGTTGCGCTCTAAGATGCATTGAGAGTGGTCGTACTACTTCGTATATTTGATTATTAATTGTCAACAATGCTGTACGTACATTTGACACCACCGATCGACGACCTGAAGAAGCCGACAGACAGCCGAAAAGGACTATCCAAGGCTTGAGAATGGAGACGAACCGTTTTGCAATTACAGTCCACTCTTTTTCTTTTTTAATCTTTTAGTTTGTAAAAGCATTTGAAATAAATGAAGATAGTATAATTCGATGTTTTAACTCATATTTAGATATCGCCATCCACTAGCCTCTCTTAGAGGAGCGAAATGGGCTATGAAATGTTTAGAAAAAAAAAATCGGCGTAGAACCAGGTAAACTGCTTATGGTAAGTAGCTTATTGGACATACGAAATGGGATATTACGATATTTTTTAATGGTCGAGAGATTTTTTATTTAGAAAATAGCATAAAATTTCATAATGTAGAAAACTGTATTTTTTATTGTTCACACACAAATATCTTTATAACTAACAAAGCTATAAACTTGATTTCTCGACCAAAATAAAGCAAGTTTTTAATGCATTTCTACAGCTTTATTCATTACCATACTCTATTTTATTTTATAAATTTTAAATAACATTTAAAGGGTGACATCACAAAAAATGACAATACATTTTCACTAAGCGATAAACTTTTTTATTTTCAACTTTTTTGATAATACCTATTGCGATGCAAATAAAGCCAAAACATGGAAGAAGTTTTTAGAGTAAAAATATTTTACATAGGATTCATAGTTTTTTTGTTATGAATTATATAAACAACCTCAGATTTCGAAAGCGACAATCGACTGGCGTTGCGTCACAAGAATATTCTTGTAGCGGCGCGACTTGTTGTCTTTTAGGTACACGGCCGGCATCATATTACTTAGTTGACTTCAGTCGGTGTTAGTAATGTAAGGGTTTTTAGTTAATGGAGTACAAAATCGTTTTATTCTTTTCTATTTAGTAGTTCTTGTATAGCTTTGCTAACGCGATGGAGTGTATTATTTGTAAAAAAAACAGTGAGCAATAGGGACAAGTCTCTGGTGCAAAAACCGAGAATGCAGGGTTTGCTCTTATTAATTAATAGTGCCGAAAAAATAAAGGATGAATGCGGTAGGAAAGTTTTACCTAAACGAAATGATATTTTAAACGGAACTTTAAAACTTAAGTATTACGTAAGCTGTCGCCAAAGCTACACCAGTGATCCAAATATAACGGCTAATCAGAATAGTGACCCATCTACAACTACAAGTAACATAACTTTTAAAATCAAATGCCAAACATGGTCTTCCAAGAATATTTTTTTAACATCCCAACCATATGTTTCATTTGTGATAAAGGTGGAACTATAAAAAAGCGATATTTAACAGAAGTACAAGCATGTAAGCAATTTTTACATATTGATTTTATTAATCATAAAATGTTTGATAATAAAACAAAAGAAAATTCTAGGATCTGGCAAAACAACACATCAAAAAGTTATGGATGCTGCCAAAGAAAGGCATGATTATGTAATTATTTCAAAATTGACCAACTAAGAAGACTTGTTTGCGTATGATGCAATACCCTAAGTCATGTTACAGTCATTACATATCCCAAAGAAATATTCTGTCATTCCGCCGAAAAGCTCAAAAAAGTTCTACCCATTTACAACCGGAAGAAACATATTTATCTTCAGAGACAGATTCATATGATAGCACGGATGACATTTTTAAACCCATTTTTTTTTTCGAAAATGCAGGTTATACACGAAGCTGCTTCTCTCTTACGAACAGAAATGTCTGAATTTGATGCCAAAATTCGGGGATGATTTCCTTCATCGGAAGGAATTAACCGAAATAAATTTAAAAGTCAAGTTCCAGATATGTTGCTGTTGTTTATATCTTGTTTAATAGATACAAATATATATGAGAAAGTAAGTAAACATTTTAAATAACATTATAGAATTTTATTTTAAACCTTGTTTTGTTGGTTTTTAGGCAAATAATAATGAAACTAGTAATTTGGCGATTATACCAAGCAATATTATAATGGCACTTCTCAGCAAATCATTAAAAAAACAATAGTTTTCAAGTTCAATTGGGTGTTCATCTATATCATTTGATTCCTAGCAAGCATATTTTAGACACTCTGTGGCAGCTTGGATTAACTTGTTCCTATAACGACGTTCGTCAACTCACAACAGCATTAGAGAAACGCGAGATTTCCCACAAGCATGATATATATGTACCTAGAAACTTGAATAAAGTTGAATGTAGAAAACAAAACTATATACACGCAAGTATTGATAACTTTGATCTTAATGAAGAAATCATTGTCTGTAAAAAAAGCACATGACCAAGGTGGCATTAAAAAAAAAGAGTCCACACAAGAGTTATCTGAAGACATAATTGGAGATAAATATGCTTTATGTAAGGAAGAATCAGAACTCAGTTTTCAGCTGCCTATAAGCCATGCGGAACGCTTATTCGTATCGGAGTACGAGATCGCAAATTTGATAGCGCGACTGTAATGTAAATGTGCAGGCCTTTCATATTTTGGGTTAGTTTTGGTTAGCACTTGGTTAGTTTCTGTTTGTTGAGCCCCCGTAGCGAGCGAAGGGCCATGCATGAAGTGTTTAAATAATTCAAGATAAAACGTAACGGGGGTATTCTAGCTAACATTTATATTATAGCCGCCTTATTACAAGGTGCGATCCTGTACGTTCGATACGGATATGCGACCGGGACCCTCAGAATCATCAGAGCTGTCGCCAAACTGATGCTGCCTTTTATCAACATTTTCTAAGGTGAATAATAAATTAAATCGGCGTAAAGTTAGGAGTAATTTTATATTAAAATTTTAGGTGCATGCACCAGTTGAGTATTTGGTATGAAAGTAACACGGCAACAATCGTGGCTAATGATCCTCAATGTAGTGGCTGGATCTTAAAGAACGAAAATTGGAATTTTTTCAAACCAAGAGCCAGTGCCTGAATATATTAGACAAAGTTCAAGCTTGTATTGTTCAGATAAGAACTGCGCGAATGCAGAATGCACCTGCATAAAGGAGGGTTTAAAATGTTGCGATGAATGCAACTGTGAGCATTGCAATAATCTAAAAGATAATTCAGAGCAACCAGAAGCATCTGGAAATTAAAATAATGAGGCAGATTATGGACTAGCTAAATTATTGTGTTTCTGGATTTCTTTTCCTAAAAATAAACCGATAGAATTTTTTTATATACCAATCTAATTTTAAAAAGTTACACGTTTGCATAAATTGTATTCAAAAATTAACTAAACTATTATAGATATGTTTTCTGCTATAAATTAAGCCGTGTAAAAACCATGAGACGCCGCGCCGCACCTACACCAGTCGATTGTTAGTTTTAAAATCTAAGGGTTGCGCGATGTTGTATTATTCACAAAAAAAATTATTAGACCAAAGTCAAAATTTTTTGCATTAAAAACTTCTTCAGTGTTTTGGCTTTATTTGCTTCGCAGCATGTACCTGAAAAATGTTAAAAATAAAAAAGTTTGTCGCTTAGTGAAAGTTTATTATCATTTTTTGTGACGTCACCCTTTAAAGGTTATTTAAAAATTACAAAATAAAATACAGTATGGTAATGAATGAAACCGTTGAAAAGCTGAATAAATTTCGTTTATTTTGGTCTAAATACCCAATTTATAGCTTTGTTAGTTTTAAAGATATAGCTGTGTGAACATTAAGAAGTATATGTTTTCATATTATGCAATTTTATGATATTTTTCTAAATAAAAAATCTCTCGACCGCTAAAAAATGTCGTAATTGCTATTTTCCTATAGGTAATGATTTAATCTTTAAAATCCATAAGGTCTAATCTGGTTCTACGCCGATTTTTTTTTGCTCGGTAAATAAGCGACTTTCTTCCTATGTTTCGCTCTACCACAGTATAGGCAAGGAACAGTAACGTCAGTGAGCTCAAATCCCTTGAAGTATTGAGATCAAAGAGCACCGGCAGGCACCTGCTTGCTTGACTTTGCCGTCGTTGGATCACGTCCTATACGAGGGGACGTGCATTTCGTTAAATTTTATTGTCGCATGGAGTCAGTTTCTACTAATAAGTCATTTACAATTTAATTATTTTATAATTTCATTCGACACTCTAATTTTAATATATTTAGAAATAATATTTAAATTATAGATGCTTCACGACAGGTTCTTAAGAATGTGTGAAAGTTCAAATGATAATAAAGCAATAAACAATGCATTTAATAACAAGTTTTGTGTAATGTAGCTTATAGTACAAAAATATTAATTTCTTCGAAATTAAAGACAAATTTAGTACAAACCCAAACTAATATAACTCTAAGGTATTTAGTAACCCAAAACATAATATACGCAAAGTTTGTATAATAACTTTTTTCTACGACTGCCCTGAAAATAGACAAAAAAGCACTAACAACTGCTCTTGAAAACTGGACATTTCAAACATCCTGTGAAAAGTATACTTTGCACACGGCGTATGCAAAGTATACTTTTCACACGGTTATTCCGGTATTTAGATTAAAGGGCTTCGTCTCCGATTTAGAGCTTCGCCCTCAGAGATCCCATTCCCAGATCTCTAAAAAAGGGTGCCCAATTTTAGGGCTTCACCCGCCCAGTAGCACATTTTTGCAAAACTGTAGAAAATGGGACTCTCATGCCAGGGCCCCCTTTTAATGCTTGGGGCCCAATTTTAGGGTTTCTCCCTGGATCTTCATTCCAAAATCTGTAAAAATGGTCCTCCCGTGCCATAGGCTCCATTCTAAGGTTCGCCCCCAGAGCCTCTTTTTCAAAATATATAGAAAATAGAGACCCCACACCGGTGGCCCCATTTTAAGACTGTGTCCGTAGTTATAGTTTAGCGAGAATCTCTTACTCACGTAGTTTCTTTTGCTAGGAATAAAATTTTCTGATAAATCAATAATAAAAATTTTCCCATATAGGTAACATGTAAGTTTCTACCACACTCCCAGTGGGGCACCCAGACCCTGTATGTAGCAGTCGTAGAGAAATTATAGTGTGCTACACGTGCCGAAAAGACTTTATGACACTCGTCTACGGCTCGTTTCACCAAACTGTCTCATTGGTGTGAAAAGTCTTATTTTCAGCTTTTGTTGCACAATATACTATTTCTGTTTTGCGTTCAAAATGATTCCATTTTAATACACAAATGCGTGTCGAAAAGAACTTCTTTTCGATACGGCTTTTGTTGACTGGTTGCTAGGATATTAACAAAATTGTGCAATGTCAAGGCCCACTAGCAAAAATTTCGACACAGCTTTCAATGGGATTTCTGGTAATAAAGACGCCAAAAATGATAATATGGCCGCCCAACTGTTGATCGGGATTAGATTAATAGTTTTCATTAAAAAACCTGTAAAATAGAAAAAAAGAGTATAAAATACACGTTTTAAAAGACATTTAGCGCACTCGCACGTCGCGTCGCACGTTAAGACACTCCACGCAAGCGGGTCGTTTCCTAATTTAGTGATCATGCGAAAAAATATGGTATTTTAAAACAAGTGTTTTAATATTACTATTTTTTCACTATTAAAAAACCGTTCTTTATAGGCTGGAATCTTAGACTTAGATACGTAAACTACATATTTTCAGGCCCATAATAGTTTTATAACGTGAGCTACAATCTCTTCTACAAAAATAAACGACCCCTTTATGGTCACCACTCCCTTAACACCCGTAATTGAAATTTGGGGAAATGATGGTGTTTTTCCATTTGTAATTGGCATTGTTTTGGTTTATTTAGATATAAAATATTTTCGTTTTTATTGGTTCCACCCCTATGCTATGAATGGGAACTATAAGTTTAATCTTACATTTTATGATTAGCACAAAACCAAATGGTTTGAACAGGGAACATGATTGATTAAGGAATGTATGGAGTGCACAATTTTATGAATAATATTTTCATGCCTAATTTTTATCTCATCCCTTTTTAAAAAAAAAAAACAAGTAGGTAGGAATTTTAATTCTAGATAATATTTACTCATACCTGAAAGGATCTTTTGGAAATCTAAAAAATAATTTTTTACCATCAGTTTTATTGAAATAGTTATCCACTGCACAAAATCCAACCATCGTTATAGAAAACGCAACAACAGTCACTAAATAATGTCTCCCTCGCCCTCGTATAATACGTTTGTGCTAAAACTCCCCAGAGTTTCTGCGAGTCTATGAAAAAACTGGATTGAACCGCTCTTACCTCAGGCGGCAAAATCGAGATTTTTATGCATTTGACGCTACCGTTCATTAATTCTACCGTGGCTCTACTATCTGGGAACCGTATTGAACACGATTTATAAAACTGTAATAATAATTGTAATAATATTTAAATTAATTCGGGTTTTTCTAGTTAGTACTTCGTGTGGTACGTCAGCACATGCCAATTCCTTTAAAATACTTCCATAAATAAAGATTTTCAAAACCCTATTAAGAATGCATTTTAAACTAATTTCTTCAGATTTTCTTTTAATCTTGAATCCAGTTATTTTTCGTTTGAGATAAATTATTACTTTTTAACTTGTTACCTACATGTACTATTATAGTCTTAAAATTTTAAGTTCTAAATTAAAATTTTAAAAATCTTATTTAAATAAAAACTTGAAAAATGTATGATATACCACACATATATTTAAATTTAAAGGGAAGTGTTGTTATTGAAGGACAGTTTAATTTTACTTTGCAGAAGTCAACAGACCTTCATTTGTTGCTATTTGGTTAATTTCTGTTTAGTGCCTTGGAAGTCTATGCAGACTTCTCAAAGGTGTTTGACAGAGTTAATCTCAGACTTTTGATCTCTAAGCTGGCTAAAGTGTATATCTAGCCCCATGCTTGACTGGTTGGAGAGTTATTTGTTTGATCTTACTTAGAGTGATCATGTCACTATCAGGATTTCGTCAAGAATCCTCACTTGGCTGCCCCATTATTTAATTGATTTATGATATGAAAGACTTTCCAGTTTTTCACATTTCTCAATTGGGTTGGGTGCCTTTTCACTTTCTGGCCAGGTTTTAACTCATTAATTGCCAGTGTTTCCAAAACGGCTAATATTTTTTCTGTACACTTGGTGATAATTTTATTACTTTTATGTAAGTTAGTATATATATTTGCACTCGCCTCTAGGGAACACCATTATAAACGATTATGACAGTTGGGTGGCGGGACTTTGAGGGTTTCTTTACTATTTTAGAATGTCTGATATTTCACTTCACGCATGTGGCGCAACCAAGAAAAACTAGCCCAAATTTACACAAATAAACAAACATAACCTTAAGAAAAAAATAAAAAACTGTCTTGCCAAGGGAATCGAACCAGGGGCATCCTGTCACAAGGACTACATCTAACCACTGCACCACTAGGCATGTTAGAAGCAATCCACTGGACCGTGAAGACATTATTTGCCTTTTCGACTGACGCGTGCACACTTAAAGAAATCCCCTAAGTCCCGCCCACCCAATTATCATTATGCGCACACTGTAGTTAATTCTTAAGCAAAATCTGTAAGCAATTGGTCTAGCCTGTTGGTAAATAAATTAAATTGAATTAATATTAAAAAGGGAAAGTTATACTTGGGCAAATTTTAGCCTAATATTCGTCTGGCCATATAACTGTACAATCATTACAAATTGCAACATTTAAAATGTCATTTATCACTTTAAAACCATTTTAGAAGCCGAAATTTCCTAATAGGCACG
Organism: Pissodes strobi; assembly: GCA_016904865.1. Lineage (NCBI taxonomy): Eukaryota > Metazoa > Arthropoda > Insecta > Coleoptera > Curculionidae > Pissodes > Pissodes strobi. The sequence continues at coordinate 58,703 of MU185137.1, forward strand.
AAGCCAAAAGGCAACATTCAACTAGGAGGTTGCAAGCGTTTGAAAGAAAGGCCAACAGAATGTTTCTTAGGGCGTCGCAAACTCTAGAAAATTCTACTGGATTCACGCTGGGAGCCAGACGGGCATCGCATCTAGGTAATGTATTTCCATGTTCGATCTTAAGTTATTGAAATAAATATTTTTATTCGTTTGCTTGAAGTTAAATCTTCTTTAGGGACTATGAAAATATGATTCCATTAATATTTCTATTGATAATTCTGCAGATGGTAAATTGTATTTAAATACCGATTGTATAAAAATTCAGTGACGATTTTAGAGCCGATTAAAAAGCTGCTTCAGAGAGGTCTTCTAAATACATGATTCATATATTAACGAAATATTTTACCAACTTTATAAGTATGTATTACACATACAGTTTCTAATAAACTCCGTAACACACCTGTATCTTGATTTTAAGTTACACCAAGTGCAAAATCTTCAAATACGTTTGAAGCACTGATCACCCTCTGACTCTATTCTATAAAATTGACGTGTTAGAGGTGTAAATGTGCCCTATTACCAGTGGTAATTAACAAACCTCTAAACGATTAAGGGTGCCTGGGAGCGTCAAGGTTGTAAATGTGAAACCTCTGTTTAAATCACGCAATAAAAAATAGTCTACGCTCTATATCTGTACTTTCAAAGCTCTTAGAACGTGCAGTAAATGCTAGAGTCGGTAGATATTAAACCAAATTTGCCCTCTTTCTGAGTAGTTTAGTCCCAGAACTTCAGATGCCTTGTGACCGAGGCAAGAGGTGTGCACTTGTGACGTTTGATCGTTTCAAGGCGTTTGATACTCTCAATTTCTATATTTTGTTAAAAAAAGTTGTAACTAATACTAGTAAGAGGTAATATCTTGAGCTGGTCTAAAAGTTGCTTATCTGATAGAAGTTAGATGATCCGCCTAGGGCTCCATTTTATGCCCTACTCTCTCTCTCATATACGTCAATTCATTGGCAAATCTTCGTCTGAAGGGAGTATAAGGCCCTATGCAGACCACACGACTATTGGGTACTCTGAGGCGAGAGTTAAGGACATTGTCCAAAGAATACAGGTTGATATGGGATCATTCAGGCTTTGTTGCATAAATTAGTCAATAGGATGGTGGAAAACGTATAATTAATATTCCCGATGTCAAAATCTGTTCGTCTTGATATTCACACATTTCACCAGAATCGCATATGCTTGCTCCGCTTCTATATTGTAACATGGTATAGGCTCCACCTCCTTCGGCGTCGGTTCGGTTATTCTAGTTTCGATCATGTTCTGGCTGGTTTGTTGAATAGGGGTGAGGTGATTTTCTTGTAGGTTAGTTCTAAACTGTTGTGGAGGATTCATGTTTGGGAGGCAAATTGTTGTCATCTCCTCAGTTTTATTGAGAATTTTTATATGGGCTCTGGTTCTATGGTGTAATTTGCACAAGTGCTATTTTAGTGACCTTAAAGAAGCTGAAAACCCTAAAAGTACTTAAAAAGCTTGATATTTCGAGTATCAAATCTGATTTATCCTTATCAAAAACGATAAATCTAAAAATGGAAATGATTGGTAAATATAATTATAACATTAAAAAGCTTGTGCACTTTATCGAACTTTCAATTTGACTTGTCAAAGGTCGTAAAGTGGGTTAGTAGGTATAGGTGTTTAGATGATAGTACTATTGTTGTACCTAATGGAAAATTAACGCAGACAGTTAAATTTCTGAATCTAATAATTGATAAATCACATTGGACTCTGTTGGAAATAAAATTGCCACATCTACTGGGGTGTTAAAAAGTTTGAGTTTCACTGTGCCCAAATACGTGTTAAAATCTGTGTAATTGTTTAATCGCTTTCTATCTTCAATACCTAAATGTAATCTGGGTGAAATGCCTATAAAATCATGCTAAAACCATTGCAAGGCATAGGTATATTTTGGCGGAGCATAGTGTTTCCTCATCAAATCATAAAAACAATAGACATTCAAACATCGCCTTTAGAGCTGTCATCCACGAACACTATACTCTATAGTCAGTTTAATGTAGTAAAATTTGAGGTGCTAATAAAAATAGGATTAAGGAAGGATAGTTGAACTAAAAAAAAATAACACGACAAATTTGAATGTTAAATATATTGATTATGTTAAAACTATACATTTTGTGGTTATATGTAGATTTTTTTAGTATGTTGACATTGGGATAATGTTCTGTATGTAAACACTTTGTAAGTCTTGTGGAACAAATTAATAAATGATATTCTGCGATATATTTAGTTTGTCACCATGCACATAGACGAAATCATACAAAGACTTTTAACGCTTATGAAACGATTTACCGCTCCGCGAAAACAGCGCTATCTTTTACAATTTTGGTGGACCTTGGATTTTCTGATACTTAATACATGAGGACATCCTGCCGAAAATAAAATTAGTTCTTAAATCGTGTCCGTCCACTCCGTGATGACAAATATGAATGGCATAACAACGCCAAAAAGAAATAACAAGAAATAAGACATTGCCATATTGGGCAACGTGGAAATCCACTTAATTTATTTGAGTACAGGCATAGTCGAAACCATTCGTCTATGGTATAGGACGCGATAGCGCATAAAATTGGAATGGAATGATCTTAAACTTTTGGAATGGAATAATTTGTCGGTTTTATTGGTAATGTTTTAAAAGTATTTTGGTTTCTTTATTATAAAGTGCACTTCTCGTCAAAATTAGCGAAAGATGTATAATCTTACGAAAGTTTGCTGTTAAATATTTCGCGAACCCACTCAACCGATTTTGACGATTTTTTGCAGGGTAAGCTAAGGTTTTAGAAACCTTTTTAAGATCCTAATTTCAGTCTATAAAATAATTCTACTGATACACAGGGTGTTCGATTCGACTAGTTTAGGGGCTTCTGGGCTATTAACCTCCACACTGCGACCTTTCCAAATCTATTGTGTCTGCCCTCAAAAAGCCATTTGGAGCCAAATGGCTTTGGAGTTATTTTTCTCTAACTCCGTCTTCTCCATGAGAAGCCATAGTTTAGTTTTCATAGTGTCATTTTATCACCACAATTTTGAAACGCTATATTTATGAAACAGTTTGATGGATTTTGGAGAGCTTTTCCTATTTTGAAAGCTTATTTTTTTAAAATTAACACGCTATTATTGGAAATTAAAAAGGTCGCATTATACAGGAGTTTGCGTAAGTAAGTACCCCCAAGAATGCCATTTTGGCAGCATATAACACTGTAACTTTAAAATGGCTCCATGGATTTTGACGAACTTTTCCGATTTTGAAAGCTAAATTGTTATTTTCGGTAAATACCTGACTGCATCCCGGAGTCATTCCAATAAAACGTCGTCGTGGGATACCTTGTTTTTGCTTTTGAGGGACCACAAGAATTAAAAGGTCATTGTTGAAACTTTTTTTATCAAATACATTTACAAAAAGAAGACATTAAAACAAAAAAATATCCTTCAATCATTAACAAGCGTTAAAAACATGTTACATATTGAGTTTCAAACAGGGAACGTTTCCAAGTTTTTGGCCTCTTATAAACATATACAAGCAATGAATAAAGAATAGGAAGGAAGGAGCAAAATATATATTGACATTAGACCGGAATGATTCTTGCATATGGCGACCCAGATTACCAGTGGCGTCTCCTAAAACGATTGCACAACAAAAAATAAATACTTATACTATGTATTTATATAGTTTTGTTGTTTATTACTTACTGGTACAGTGATCTCAAAAAAGTTATAATTTATAAATATTGCCAACATGTATATAAAAATACGTGCGTTTTTTGCGGATCATATAAATGTTTTAACTTTGCTAGATACTTTAGGTATATTCGAAATATAAAAATTAAATTCCTTAGGATAAATTTCACATGTGTAAACTTCATTTTATTAGCTAAATACCTATGTAAAGAAATCTTGGGAAAATACCAAGAAAAAGTGGTGTGTGAAAAAATTTTGTTTTTCCTATGTTTTCCCATTAATTTTTTGGGAAAATATACCTGTTTTCTAGGTTAATAGGTAAAGTGAAGTTTTAAATAAATAACATCGCCAATTGACAATTATTCTAAATTACATGAATGTTTATTACATGATGGTTACGAGGTATGTAAAAAGCAGCACTTATCCGAAAAAGAAACGCAACTTTCTATTTCTTTTTTTCGATAATTTTTGTATCTAAATGTAAATGTAAACATATAAGTTTAGGCACCTGAAATTTACATACAGAAGTTTAATTTTCATATTTGAAATGGAAAAGTATCAAACATAACGTTAAAAATGTTATCCGTTAAATCCTATAGCTTGCCTTTAAAATAACACTAAAATACCTAATAAATCGGCCTTAAGATATTTTGTAAAATTGTCTGTAAATTGCTCTGATTTACATTTTTTTTGGGGATTTTTCTTTCCAGTAATGCGTTTTTAGTACTTAAACGACTGAGTAAATAAAATGGAAACGAATTTTTGCAAATTTGGGGTTGGATTCGTTTTAAATAAGGCATGACAGTATAGTATATTATATTATATGACTCATTCTGACGTTATGTTTGGGTGCTTCCTACGTTTTGATGTTATTTCTTGTGTTTAAAGCATTTTTTTTCGATTTACTTTGATTTGGAACATTGTTTATTTCTTTAGTAATATTATTGTAGATATTGCGTTAATTCATATAGTGTTTAATTAGATATTTAGTGGTAAAGGTGTGTATTTTGGATTAAAGAAACAAAGTAAACATGGTTAGTTGTGCAGCTTGTGGTCCTTCTAAAACTCCAACAAATTCAGAACTTGGAATAACATTTCATCGGTAAGTAGGTACCTACTTTACCCCTTATTTTTCTGGTTTTTACCATTTAATAAAGCAAAATTATAAATTGTCTAATTGTTAACAAATAGGTGACAGATCTAATTATGGGCATACCCGTAAAAAATATAGCATTAAAAATCAGTTTTTGCAAGAACATTGGACAGTGCTAAAAGTAATAAATACTTTTCTTTTATTCTTGACATATTAAAGTTTATACTGCCAATTAACTGCTAAAATTAGTTATTTGAATATATTTGGGCATTTGAAATGCAAAAATAAGCAAAATATGGTTAGATAATAGTGGGGTAGTTTTGAAGTGTGCTTCTTATTAAAAAAAATATGTACTACCTAATTTTATTGAAGAAGCACCCTTCAAAACTAACGCGCTATTCTCTAACCATATTTTGCTTATTTTTGCATTTCAAATGCCCAAATATATTCAAATAACTAATTTTTGCATTTTATTGGCAGAATAAACTTTAACATGTCAAGTATAAAAGACAAATATTACTTTTAGCACTGTCCAATATTCTTGCAAAAATTGATTTTTAATGCTATATTTTTTACGAGTACGCTCATGATTAGATCTGTCACCTATTTGCTGACAATTAAACAATCTATAATTTTGCTTTATTAAATGGTAAAAAACAGAAAAATAAGGGGTAAAATACCTACTTGCCGATGAAATGTTATTCCAAGTTCTGAATTTGTTGGAGTTTTCGAAAGATCACAAGCTGAACAAGTAACCATGTTTACTTTGCTTCTTTAGTCCAAAATACACACTTTTACCACTAAATATCTATATAAACACTATATGAACTAACGCATTATCTACAATAATATTACTAAACAAATAAACAATGTTCCAAATCAAAGTAAATCGCAAAAAATAGCTTTAAACGAAAGAAATACTATCAAAACGTAGGAAGCACCAAAACATAACGTCAGAATGTGACATATTATGATTCCTCCGCAGCCCCCTCGATGTCTGAGGAGTTCGTCGCACGTATTAAGTGTCAAATGGCTCATAAGCTCCTTCCTTTCTCTTCTCTATTCTTTGTATACAAGGTGTCGACGACACATGACATTTTACCGCAATAATTGGGGACGCACTCAGGTATTAAGGTAAAATTACTATTAAGCTTTCAAAATCGGACAAGCTCGTCAAAATCCATCAACTCGTTTTAATCTTACAGCGTTTCCAAATTATTATGCTCCCAAAAGGGTACTCGCAGAAGGCACTTATCAGGAAACAAAAATAATCAAACCAAGATATTGACCCAATATGTACCAATTGACGAAATTTTTATAGCAGTTACCTCATTTTTACCAAACTTACCGTTACTATTAGCCCCTATATAATGTGACAATTTTAGTTAACTTGGCGTACGTAACAGATTTCGTTTCCGAACTTTCATTTATTGAGGTTCATATTAAAATAAAATGAAAATACGAACCTGTAATTTTTATACGATTTAAAGCGCAGATACCTTCTTTCTATAAATCCACAATTGTTTTTTTTAAATTTGAAGTTTCGAAATAAAGAAAAATCGCGTTGTCGAAGTTGGTTTGATAGTTCAACAAATTGGCAAAACATTCTACAAAATATTTTACAATAATAATTTATTGTAAAATATTGTATATAGATATATAGATAGATTATATATTTATTTGATTCCGAGCATTACAAAGTTACACTAGAAAGGAGCAAGTGAAAAAAAAATACAATAAAAAAAGTGATCAAAAATTTGTCACATTATTACCTTACAAAAAAAAATTAATATACTAAGTTGCTCAATTTTAGGTGCATTAATATGTCGCGTAGAAAGTTCAAAAATTCCGAATACTTTCGGAGATATTCGGAAGAAACCGAAAATGGCCGATTTTGTTTTTAATTTTTTACGCCTTTATTTTTGAATTTATAAGAAAAACAATTCCACTTTCTTAAGGCAACTTTTTATGCTTTACAAGCTGACATTAATAGTTTTTTAATTTGACGTTTCGCTTTTTAGATATCACTATCAAGTCAATTTTTTAAAATACGGACCTGGATTTTTTTTCACATATTTTTTAACCTTTCTACCCCTTAAATATAATGGCAATATTAGTTTCTTATAAGAATAAGATTCCTTGGCTAAAATGAATTTTTAACTATTTTCTAAATATTTAAGTCCGGTCCTGATACGGAATTGCCGTTCGTATAAATTAAAAACCCTTTAATTTTTATTAAACCATTCATAAATGATATGTTATGTGTTATTACAATTCTTCAAGAATATTTACATCAACACTATTTTTGAGTTATTATTTTGCAGTTGATTTTACTTTTAAGTAATACCAACCCGAGTACCAACCTGAATTAAGTTTTGAGAAGTGTGCCGTGAATTGCCTAGTTACGCGTGAAAACAAATTTTGTGTCAAGAAAGCATTAGATTGATTAATTGATATTTTACCCGAAAAGGTTTTTTTGTATACAAAACACAACACAAAAATATTTAAGTAACATAACATAAAGAATCAACAAACAAATAAATCAAACTAACTCAGCGTGCGACAGTAACCCAAATAATATTTTAGTTACAATTGTTTAAAAACTCCGAAAAAAAAGCACCATGGCATAATTTTTTTAAATAGTCTTTTGAATCTTCTCTCTGATAACCTTTTCAAATCCTGAGGAAGAGGATTGTACAAACGTAGGCCAGCAAAAATTGGGGAATTTTTGGTGAGCTTTGAGCATACGGACTCAATATGCTGGCACCAGGACAATTGACTATCGATCGTAATACCAAAAAATTTGGCTGTATTTTCAGTTCTAACAATGTAACCGCCAAAATCAAATGACAGGTTTATTCATACAAAATAATCATCCATAATTCTCAGAGGGACTTAATCTTTAATTCCAAAGGGGGACAAAGAACACAAAGTCAAAGTCACCGTCAATGTATATGTGTATTTAGTGGTTACACGTGTTTCGCCTTACGGCATCATCAGACCTTAATTATGTAAACAACAACCGCAGCGCTCACAAGTTAAGGAGGTTTATTGATAGTTGCCTAACAGTTGAGCTCTCCAGGCAGACTGTTTTACTACAGTTAATCATAATATTATTACTAAACTTACAATTTTTTTTAATATTATTTTTACTTGAAACACCTTGTATCTATTCCGAAATGTAAGCGTTTTCGAACACGATTTAAAAACACCTTTTTTAATACATCGTAGGAATTACATCTTAAAGTTACGAACTGTACTTAGGAAATACACTGTATACATATAAAATGTATATCAATTTTATACAGGCTTTATCGTTTTATATTATTTATACCCTACCACACGTGTCCTGTAAATACTACAGAAGTCAGTAAAGGTAAAGTATGATTTATTTTTAGTGAACGGAATTAATGATTTATTGACCTATTTTTAGTGAACGGAATTAATGATTTATTGACGGAATTTATGATTTTTGTGTTTCTGGAAAGTTGCAGCAGCGTAATAGAAAAAAAAAGCAATTATGAAACGAAAAAGAAAATTCTGAAAGTAAAAAGTGTTTGTACATTTTCCGAAATATTATTTTTCTTTCAAACTCTACAAGACATTACTAACTTACCTGACTTAACGACCGATTGTTTCGATTTGCCACAGTTATAGAAGGCGCATTTATTCCCACGAATCATGTTGCACTTTTCGCACGTAAATATATGCTTAAGTTCAATAATAGTTCAAAAAATTTTGCAACAAAAGATAATATTAGGACCAGCCATCAAACAACGCATTCAATTCAATCGAAACATTTAAAAATATTCAGGGAATCGCAAGAACAAAAAACTAGAACTGAAAACCACCATCAGTTAATTATGGAACTTCTCGTTCCTTAATATTTGCATTTAATGTAAAAGCCGCCCCAAAACAGGCGAAGGCAACTTATTTATCAATATCATAGACCACATGGTTGGTCGGTGTCATAGACTGAACAAGCAATAAACATACGTATTAAAACCAATACGGCGAGGCGCCGAAAAAGCAGTCTGATAGGGTAGTTAAGCCGTAACACTAAACTGCTCAGACCCCGTACAGTTTGGCAACGATGTTACTTCCATTGCCGAATTAAATGAATCTCTAAAGATCATAGTAATAGACTGATGGGGGAGGCGATTTGCGTCCTACACTAAACACGGATTGCGTCCAGTTTAGGAGAGGTAAATGTAATAATAAGTCTTTGTATGGTTTCGTCTATGGCATGCATTACAAATTTAGTGTAATTAAAACACTCCGTTATGTTGTTAACAAAGCTATTAAGTAATAAAGACGATAATGACCGCCATGAACTACCCAAGAAGTAACTAGATATTTTATTGAGTTACCGTTATTAACTTTTACTTGCTATTGCCGATAGGTCAGATATGACTGAATTCACATATTCCCTGATTTATTAATTTGTTAACTAAAATTGGATCATCTCTATCTGGTCAAAATCCTTTGAAAGTCTGTATATTCAAAAACATAGTCAGTATATACATTTAAGTTAGTATTAATTGACAAAATTGATTTATTGTTACTTATATTTTTAAGCAATTGATCCAAAAAAATCATTGTAGAACCTCTGAGGTCTGTCTGTAATTGTAATTAATCACAGAACACTTTTTATCTTGAGTTCGCGTAGATTGGTGTAGAAGTTTTCATGTTTCATAAAAAAATTCGCATTTTATTTCAGTTATTGAATATTAACTATAAGATCTCAGGATCTCACTATAAAGTAAGGAGGAATAATGCGTCAACAATTGAGGCGAAAGTTCATTTAATATTTTCGAGTCGCTCCAATGTATCCTACTAAGACTAGCAACTCAATTTGGTTATGAATTAAATCATTAGATGGTATCTCATAAATCAATGAAAAATTATTCGCGAGAGACGTAACCATATTAATATGATTTTTTTTCGGGTAGCTATTGTTTTAACATATTTTCAAAAATACTTCATGGGATATTAAATTATTAGTCAATTTAATTTCAATTTTACTTATAGAATTTTGGCAAATCAATGATAACAGCGATTTGGTCTGTAACTAATATATTTTGTAGACACATCGTATAATGGTGAAGAAGTAGACAATGAGCAAGAGATGGAAAATTATCTGATATGCATTATTGCTTTGCACAAACTCATGCAGCTAGAGCAGCACTTGATGAAGGACATCATAACTCCTACTCATAGACCTAGAGTTTTTGAGCTTATCGTTAGAGAAGCTATGGATACATTGGTTCAAGATGGAGAGGTAATACACATTTTATTTGCAAAAGCAAGCTAAAAGGGGAAAGATTACCGATTTTGTGTACGCCACAGAAATAGAAAATTTACATTCTACATGAATATATACAATATATTCCATATGTCTCAAACATACACAGGTTGCGATTTGGTCCTTTTTAGTTCATTTGGGCTTTTTGATACCGTATATTTATGGTTTGAATAAACTTTGCAAACATTTTTCTTCATTTAAGAAAATATTAAGGGGCTTCATACTTCATTCTTAACGATGCTATAATGAAGACCTATACATATATTCAAAACCGTTCAGATCTGACATGCGTATCGCATGTAATAACATCGTACATGCCGTAAAATAATTGGCCCATTTTGCAGAATATTGTCACCAGAGCTAAAAAATGCATCCAGAGACACGATTTCGGAACCGTATTGGTGATTTTCCCGATATTCAAGCAACTACGGTCACTGAAACCTGACTTTGATAGAACGATTGAACAGTGCGACTTAAATGTTAAACACAAGTTTGAATCTATCTTACAAATGCTTCAATCTACGGTAAGTTAATTCCATTTTAATGAAATTCAGGTGTCATAGGAATAACTGTAAACTACGGCCTCGCCGTAATTTTATTTTTAAAATTGGGCATTAGGTGACAGAAAAGATTAATATTATTTTTATTGATTAAAATAAAAAAGAACCCCATATAGAACCTTGATGTGGCCTGAGGGTACACCACAACACATTTTTTGGCCGTTTGAGATGTCATTTATATGTATATGGGCTATTTAAGATTATTCTTAAACCTAAGATTTGACCACTTCAAAAACATTCGACTTATTTTTCATATACATAATTTAATTTCAAAAAGTTTCTATATACTAATAACTTTTTCTCAAATTAATCCGAAATTTGCAAATAAAATCACAATCAACAAAAAATTGCTTGGGTTGCTTTTAAAAAAATATATTTGAGAGTAGATATTATTGGCACCAATGTTATTGTTCTCATATGCATATTGCACTTGTAATAATTACCACCAGAAGAACAAGGAGGCGGCTCTCTGACATCACAACTGCCTGATGTAAGCATTGCAAGGTAGAAAATCGCTCAATATTGTCTGATATGCTTATGCCAGTCGCCTTACGCTGCTCGTTTATTCTAGTTACAGTGTTTTCTTAATAAAAGAGATTATATTGCCAAGAAGATTTACAGGCTAGCTAACATCCGAAAGCTCTTCAAAATTAAACTAATCCTTAAGGTTAATGCTAAAGTTAAAATAAGCTGCCAACGTCAATTTGATTATCTTCCTACGTATGGTGGCGCCACGTGGCAGGATCGGGGCCTTGATCTCTTGATGGTAAACCTACGTCTCCTTTTCTATACTCTCAGCCTTAAGATAAATATGCTAAATTAAGTTATGGAGTTTCTCCCTGATTTCGAGTAAAAGTGTATTTATTATTTATTTAGGGTACTAAAGCATTAGATGATTTTATTGAAAGCCTAAGGTCAGATTCGGTGACGCAACTTCCACCAGATGGTACTGTACACGAACTAACAAGTAATGTAATCATGTTTCTGGAGCAACTACTCGATTATAGTGATACAATAGGAATAGTTTTGGGGCAGGACCCAAGTTATGCCAGGCAGTTGGAGAAGCTAAAATATACTGACCAAAATAAAGCTTTTATTGGCATGTATATTAGTAAGTAAAGTATATTCTTTTTTTTGTTGTTAGCTGGTACTAGTCATCGACAATATAAAACTCTGAAAATAATAGCACATGGAACTCTTAGATTGTTGGCATTTATAAAAATTATATGTGGATGAGCTGATCGAAAATACAACGACATTCTTTTGTACAGACCAGCCGAATTTGCTAACAAAATAATTTTGTCCAAATACTAATAAATACATTAGATATACGCTTGGTTATATAGATCATTCTGTATTCTGTATTATTGATTTTTTCAATTTCCTTCGGTTGCCGAATGTAATGGGTTCTCAGATTTCCATACCCACACTATAGGTTCTGTGGATAAAGCACACTCTAAAATAAATAAACAACAGGACAGTGTCAACATTATTGGGGAAACAAACGATGGCTTACTATTATGTGTTATTTTAGCCTAGTTTAAATGTCGAATTAGCCTTGTTTAAAACTAGCATCTAGGTTCGGTGGTATAACTTTTTGCAACATGCGCAGTTGGGTTTTACGGTTAACTGTTTGCGACGCCGACGTATTGGAGTACGAGACAATGAACTCTATTACAACTGGAACGCGCACAATCTTAAAAATCAAATAATAATAATTTTTTCCTTGAATGTTTTTATTTATATTAAAAATGCAAAAATAGCAGAGTAAACATATGGACCTTACTGCTCTGTCCTAGTGTAAAATAATAATAGGTTTAGGTACCTAAATACGTGGCGTGTAATAAATAATAATTGTGTCCTTACAATTTTTTCTTTAATTATTTGAATGAGCATTCCAGATCTTTCTTAATTACGAATCGCAAAGAAATTAAATTAATATGTAGGTACTTATACATAGGTATGTGTTGGGGTGTTTTTGGGTGTAGCATTCACAGGCATAAACAATAATAGCAATAAGCAGATTTTACAATGTTTTATTATCTCTTACTTAAAAATACAAATAATGAGTACCTACATGAAACGAATAAAATCTATATCCTACAACCTGGAAAACAATGATTTAATGAACTATCATTGATAATAAAACTATAATAATATTAATACCTACACATATTACATTATATATACTATTTCATATGTGGTAAAATAAAATTGTTTTATTTAATTTGTGTCGAAGGGTAGCTTTTTCTCCCAAAAGTTGCAATGATCTTTTTTTTGCATGAGTTTGTATACGAATTTCTGCATACATGTTTGCAACACACTTAATAAATTTAATTTCGTGCAATTCGTTGCTAACATCCACTACAGGATGCTGTATTTTAAAAAGTGATTGCAGTTTTGGGAGAAAATATTGCACGACAGCAAAAATAATTGAAACTTCTACAATTGTTAATGTCCAAGCAATAACTGTGATCAGAATATTGTTTTTCTACGATCATTTCTTGACAAAGGTCGCAAGATTGACTCCCCCAATATAATATAATACATTATCTTGAAAAGAAGAAAGAGCTCTGCTGTCAATTATGGCTGCAAAATAAATCAAATCATTATCTTCATGGACATTGTCAACACCTTGGCTTTCGATAGTGGAACGCCTGCTATTATGAAAATCAAATACTGGTGCTAAATTCGAGTTATAACTAACACAACAATTTCCATTTACACAAGGCTGTACACTATTTCGAAATAACAATTTGCATAGTGCCCATTTAAATTGTAAAGCGTTAGGGTTATTATTCCACCCACCTCTAGATCTTATTCAACCAAAATATAGCTCCAAGTGGTCTTGTGAGCATTTATACGTAAGAAAATACTTTTGAGGGTTTTCTGGGCAAGCAAGGCGAAACAAAGCCAATTTTTCAAAACTATAGATATTGATAAGGAAGCCTAGTGCAAATGTTTTTCTGGGATGTGTTAAAATAGAACAACCATTTATTTTTAATTGTCTAATATAGTTTGATGTTTCATTAAAAATTGTTTTCCAATAATCATAGTTTTTTAAGAATAGTGCAGACTTATAGCCTTTCCCAAATGGTGAACGGGAATTCATGATATCAAAGATTCTATCAAATGTCCGAATAAATTCAGTTGATTACCGGTTATCTATGACATCAGCTACACTAGCACTAACTGTCTGGACAGCAAGACGTACACTCTTTTTTTTTGTTTAAAATTGATATGACAACCAGTTAATTAATTAGCCAATTTTAAATCTTCTTTTAATACATGCAACTTCTCTATAAAATTAAAATCAATGATTCCAGAGGATGAAGTTTAGTTAGCTAATGAAGAATGGATTTCGAAGCAATTTTATTACATGACAAAGATCTAAAATACAAGATACTTCTGAAACATTTTGGGGCGAGTCTAAATGAGGTTTTGCAATTTGAAATTTGGTTCTATGTTGAGCGAATTTATTTTACATCCTAACAGTGAAAAAGTTTTAATATTTGAAATTCATCCATCACAAGTTATTGAACGAACATTAATGTTAATTTCTGATAATGTTTGAATTGCAACTTGTATGAACTGTTTCTGAAAATGGCAGTTATTTTGTTTGTAAACATATATGCTATTGGGCATTTAAAATTTGTTGTGTATGACACAATCATAAAAACCAAAACCTCTGTAGCTAATTCTTGCGAATCAGTGGGTGCTACATTTCATAAATTTACAAAGCCAGTTTCCCAGATTTCCTTATTAATCAGTGAATTTAACTTTCAAGTAGGTATATTTTGTTTGTAAATAGCACTTACTATTTTAAATTTATTGAACCATGTTACATTTGTTATTCTATAAATACCTAATTTAAATCTACGTTAGTTAACAAAAAAAAACATACGTAATTACCTACCTTAGAATTTTAAATATTGTCATCAAGCACGCGAAGAATTTCTATAAATAAAAGTGGCAATGCCGCGTGGCTGCCTCCTCTACTTCGGCTACGTCTCGTCTACTTTCGGCCGGTTCCGGCCGAATAACAACATAGCGTATTAGTCGTAGTAAAACGGCATGTTTTAAATATATTACTATCGTGTGGTATTATTTAGTGCTTTGTAAGACTTTTTGAGGCAAATCAGTGTTTAATACTTTATTATGGTTCATCATTGTAGAGTTTGCAAGAAAACAAGTCGGAATTTTCCAAAACTTTTGTGTCATCGGTGAGTATTAAATGTCATTTCATTGTCGTCCCTCGAGGACCATACAAAGCAATAAAATAATGCATGTGTTTCTAGTTCAAGTACAAGTAGATGACAATTAGCTTCTAATAACACTTTACAAGTTTATCAAAAATGAAACTAATCTAGCATAATTGATATTTTCGTCTACACGAGTCCTACCGCCTGACGAGTCCAGTTCATTCGCTTGTGCACGAATTATAAACACACTTCTGAAAACTGAATGGTATATTTGCTTATAAATACTTTTAAAACCTTGCCATCTACTTTTACTGGACTAATTTGAGGACCAATATATATGAAGATGTCCCGTTAAATTGCCAATGAACCGAATTAATAAAATTAGTGTTAACAAATTATTTTAAAATCAGGATACATTATGAAAGTTAAAAAGCTTGAATCTTCTCAGAAACCAAGACTAAGAAGTTTACTTACAAAAGCTGTCTTATTTAGAAATTAATACACTTTTGTATACTTATTAGTTATTCAACTAGATTGTTTAAATAAGCGTTGTATACTTAAAATTAAATTTCAGCACAGATCTATATAGCTACGCAACAGATGCCTACTCCGGTATTAAAAGTGTCGCTCGCCAATAATGCAACAAACATAAATATTTTCCTATTTTAGACGTGTTTTGCTCCGCCGTGTTGCCAAGTCGCGAACTGTAGTTTACCTTTCATAACAAATTATGTTATTACTCATTTTTTTTGGCAATCGTATGTTATATTATGTCAAATTAAAGTTCATTATCAGATTCAGTGAATGGTGTTTGCTTGAACATGGACTAAAACTCACCTTAAATATCGGTGTAAATGGTCATTACAAATTTTGTTAACTTATACAGTAATATCTCTTATTTGTATTAAGTAATAATATTATCACGTAGGTTTTTGTTTCGAAATTCAAAGGAATTTTTGAAATGTTTATCGACATTTTGTTGTTTTAATTTCTACTATTAATATTTTAAATTTGTTCATTTAAATTGCCGTTTCATTTGTTTTACTATTAATAAACTATCATACTTAATAAAAAATGAAAAACTCGTATTTTTCTAAAAAAAAAATGTTTGTGTTAATTTAATACGTAAATATTAATAATAAAACTCGATGATTTGAGCGAGTCAAAAAGTCAGCCGGAATATTGTTCGACGTGATAACTTGGCAACACCAACCCGTTTCTAGACGACTGGTTCACCCGCTCGCTAGAGCCGGTGAACATTTTTGGCCCCGCGTAAAAAGCATTGGAAGAGGTATCTGTTGCGTAGCTATATAGATCTGTGATTTCAGGACTTAAAAACTTGTCAAAAATGTTTCAAAATAATTTTGCCTAGTATTTTCTTAATCTCTATCTTTGCGCTGTTGTTCTTTTGAGTTTTTCTTATTGCTGTGATTATTATTTTGATTTTTCAATAGCGAAATCAGTAGTCCTACTCCATTTAATTATTGGAACATTTTTAACGCCATTAGAATGCTAAAAACATTTTACATCTATTACGATAAAAGTATGTTACTACATACTATCCTAAATGAACGGTTTGATTTAGTATTATGGTGTATTGCAATATCTTTAACTTTTAATTAATAAAAATTCACAGTCCTTCGCAAAGATGCAACCGGGGAACATTGAAAATGATAAAAAGCAAAAATGTGATTTGTGTTATAATTCAAATAGTTTTTAAAAGCAGAGTTTAAAAAAGTAAATATTTTGTATATTTACGAGTGTTTATAATATTTTTAATTAAAGAAATGCATTTTTAAGATTAATATTAAAGATTATCATAATTAAAAAATAAATAATTAAAGAAAGGTGCAGATATGAAGGCCTAAAAAATTACCCTCCACTTGTAGATAGGAAAATATATTAATATATAATTAGCTATAATATTACTGTAATATTTTTAACCTGTTCCGATTCGTTTTAGCCCGTTTTGGTGCATTTGGTTATTTTTAGACATTTTCGGTTAATCGTTCAAACAACTTTCCATTAGTTTCAGTTAGTTCAAATTTATTTTAGCCATTTGAACCGACTCCAATACGTTATAATCAAATTTTAGATTTTTGATTAGTCCCCAAAGTTCGTTTTGGTTGGTTTTAACTTACTTTTTTTTTTGTAAACTATTCCGGTACGTTTTAGCCCATTTTGGCGCTTTTGGTTAGTCATTTAAACCGGTTCCGGTACCTTATATGCAATTTTAATGTTTTTGGTTAGTTTTGGTTAGTCGCCAAAATTGGGTTAATTTGGGTTAGTTTTACCTTACTCTAACATTTTTATTCTGTTCTGATATCTTTTAGCCCGTTTGGTGCATTTATTCACTTTTGGTTAGTTTTGGTTAGTCATTCAATCAACTTTCGATTACTTTCAGTTAGTTCCAATTTAGTTTAGTAATTTGGACTGGTTCCGACACGTTATTATAACCAATTTAAATGCGAGTTTAAAAGTTTTTCCTTAATTTTAGTTAGTCGCCAAAATTCCGTTAATTTGAGTTAGTTTCAACTTAGTTATTTTTAATCTGTTTTGATACGTTTTAGCCCTTTTTGGCGCTTTTAGTTAGTGTTGGATAGTCGTTTAATCAACTTTCGGTTAGTCTCAGTTAGGTCCAATTTATTTTAGAACCGATTCCGGTACGTTATTATAACCAATTTGAATGTCTTTGTTTCATTTTAGCTAGTCGCCAATATTCGGTTATTTTGGGTTAGTTTCAACTTACTTTAATATTTTTAATCTGTTTCGATACGTTTTAGCTCTTGTTGGTGCTTTTGGTTAGTTTTGGGTTAGTCGTTCAATCAACATTCGATAAATATCAGTTGGTTTTAATATATTTTAGCCATTTGATCCTGTGCCGGTACGCTATAAGCAATTTTAACGTTTTTGGTTACTTTTGGCTAATCGGCAAAATTCGGTTAATTTGGATTAGTTTTAATTTGCTTTAACATTTTTAATGTGTTCTGATTGGTTTTAGCCCGTTTTGCTTCTTTTAGTTAGTTTTGGTTATAGTCATTCAATCAACTTTCGGTTACTTTGAGTTAATTCCAACTTATTTTAATCATTTGAACCGGTTCCGATACCCTAATTATGACCAATTTTAATGTTTTTGGTTAGTCGGCAAAATACAGTTGATGTGGGTTAGTTTTAACTTACTTCCATATATTTAATTTGTTCCTATACGCTTTAGCCCGTTTTGGGTTTTTGTTACTTTTGGTTAGTCATTCAAACAACTTTCGGTTACTTTCAGTTAGTTCCAATTTATTTTAGTCATTTAAACTGGTTTCCATACTCCATACGTCAATTCTCTGGCTGCGCGTGCCAGAGTTTTGGTGTTCGAAATTGTCGATACCTTTTTTGATACCAGTGTTGATACCCAACCAGTCTGAACAAAAAAAATTGGAGGTATGGTGATGGAACTTTATAGACTTTTAATCTTTTATAATTTAATATCCCTCAAAAAAAAAATAAAAACTTTTCAATACATTTAAATAGTATTCCTACCTACTCAAGACAATTAAATTTAAATTATGTGCTAAAAAATTCGTTTCCAAACTTGAAAATTTTCGGTCTCAAATTTTCCAATATTTCAATATCCAGATTTAATTTAAGAATCGAACTCTATAAACGACCCACAAATTCCCATTTTTAGATTTGCGTAATCAATTTAGATTTGAATTTTGGTGAAAGAAAATAATTACGAAAAATTAAAATGCTACGCCTATGTTTGTTTACCCACTAGCCACTTTCTGTACCACAGTTTCATTGATAAATACGCACGTCACAGTCTGTGGTATACGATGCAGTTTTCTAGAAAATTATGAATGACAGACTTTGTCTTTTTAAGTAAGTAGTCTTAGTTTTTATATGTTTACCTCAGATACCTAAATTTCATTAGCATGATCTGATGTTGATGGTATACTCTCAGGTATACTTGTTCGAATTAATTTCCTTCTTGGCTTAGGTAGTTCTACTTTTAAATGCTTAGGAAACTGGAAGATGAAAGGTACTGCATCTTTTTTTCAACAGCTTCTTATTTAAATAACTTTCTAAGTACAAGAACAGGTGGCGGCAAAGGCCGTCAGTAGCAGTAGTTTTGTTTTTAACTGTTTTGATATGAGCTGAGTGAAATAAATTTTTTTTATCGCATTCTTTTCGAAACTTATTACCCATGCTGTTGAATTTAACTGTCCTCAGTAAAATGATCACTACATATGACAGTATGAACAGATAGTTTAAAGTTTTCCAACCGAAGTGCTCTAATCCACAATGAAAAAAATCAGGTCGTGAAAATGGAAATCTAAAAACCATATTTTCTATTATCATTGCAACTTACAACCATAAATAATATTATTACAAACGAAAATAACTAAAAAAGTACATAATGTTAACCCAAACAGCTAAATATGTTTAGTTGAGGGAAAGGGGTTTATTAATTCTTACTTATGAAAGCGTAGCCGTCGTTCCTGGTGTTCTTTCGTTGGTACATCCATAAGCACAACAATATACAACCATTTTTAAACAGTTCTTGATTTACTTTACTTAAAATCGGTATCAAAAAGAAATAAACGAACTCTAAATTCTCAATTTAACCATAAACCAAAATAAGCTAGAAGAATAACGCATTCCCTTCGCGGACATCTGTCTCTCTCCAAGACAGGACAGGCCTCAAATTTCAATGTCATTTGTCATATGCGTGCGCATTCCAGTTCGGCTGCCCAAAATTAAAACGAAGTAACTGACATTTTTTCCAAAACTGAGTTATATGCCCAGGAGAACTTGCTGTGTTTTTCCGCACATTTTGATATCAGACCGAACCAAATCAGTGATAAATAACGAAGTTATGATACATGCTGAAAGCAGTAACTGCATACATACCCCGCCTTTCCAAAATTAAAACACCGTAACTCCACAATGCAAAAAAGAAAGGCAGTAACTGCTTAACAGTTAATGTCTTTTTATTTGTGATTTTCAATTACTGTGTTCTTACTTTTTGTTTTTTGATTATTTTGGTTCTGTATAAAATGAAGTAACTACATTTTGCTGGATAAAAACAAAGTAACTACATCCCAGTTACTGCGTTTTAATGTTGTGAGATGCAGTTGCTTTGTTTTTTTTTTCCAGCAAAATGTAGTTACTTCGTTTTATACAGAAACAAAATAATCAAAAAACAAAAAGTAAGAACACAGTAATTGACAATCACAATAAAAGACTGGTTGTTCTATGGTTAAATAAATGCTTTTCTTAATTCTACTTTCATCGATCCAAATAAATTGTTCTCCCACTTTCATCATTACGCCATATCCTACATAATTTTTTAGATATTAACTTGGATAATGAAGTAATTTAAGAAAAAATAATTTATTTCTAGTGAAAATAATAATAATAATATTACCTCCGTTTTAATAAAAAAAAATATATAATAATGCTAATGATGTTGTTTGGTTATTTCAAAGAATATATTTGATGGGTTAACTAACTTTACATAGTTAAATCAAAGTAAGTGTAGTTAATTTGTTTTAATGTGTAATATCATTTGATATGTCTTCCAAAAACATAAGAAAAAACAAAGTAATTGACGCCTTACTTCGATTTATCAAAATTATCAAACCATACTATACTAAAAACATGCTTCTCCCCCTTCTTCTATGAAATTTAAATCCTTACCGCTCCCAGAAACATTTATTTTGATCGGCTGAACAAATATGTCAAATGTTCATTTTTCTCCGTTCACATATAAATGCACTTACTTTGTTTTAACTTTGGACAGCCGAGTTGTAATAAAGTGCATTGGGTGAGAATTTAAAGGAGTAATGTTAACATCACGCACCGAATGATGGGCAAAGGCGTAGCCAAGTTAGAAAATTCAATGCACATAATCGAAAAAAAGAATGAGTAATATTCTTGTTCGGGAATGATTAGAAGCTTTATTTTTACAGATAGTTTTCTATTTTTTTTTTGCGTAAATCGTGGTTATCAGTTTATAATTACGATTTATGTCTGTACAACAATACTGCATAATGCGTGATAACTTAAAGCCAATAGGCAAAAAATTAGCAGAAATAAATTTCACGCCACATACACGTAATATACACTTTATTAAAAACCATTAATTTGGAAAACAGAAACGCAATAGGATGCTACAGTTTGTAGATTAAAAAAAGCTTTATTAACTCCAAGAAAATTATCTTATAGGTCCTATTTGAACTAGCTTATTCTAATGAGGCAGTATACATTAAAAAACCAAACTGGCGCGGTGCAATTATTTCCTTACATATTCTGTATGTTTAATCCATGTCAATCAACTATCTATATAGAGCCCTAAATATTTTTTTGTCATACGCTCCCAAAAACAGCTATTTTACGGACTCATTTGAGTCCGTAAAATGCTTCTTTTTAGGCCTAGCCCTAAAAGTCGTCATGGCAACCTTTATGGACTATTCCAAAATTCCTGAATTACGTCTAAATGTCAAAAATTTCGAATGACATGACAAAATTGTCAAATAGTTGCTACGATATCAAATTCTAAACTAACTTTGTCGCACCTTATGATTTCAAAAATTATGGTAAATTTGCAAATTTGGGCGTTCTGAAGAATTGCAAAAAGCGTATAAATAAAAATTAAAGTTTGGGAGCGTATGACAAAAAATAGTGTTTGTCACACGTACCTAAATGATGATTTTTCAGGACTCATCTGCTATTCCGGACTCGGCTAATGCCTCGTCCGGAAACAACAATGATTCGTCCTGAAAAACTCCATTTTAGGTACTTGTAACAAAAAGAACTATATTATCGATACATATTGCAGTAGTTGATTTTCAAATATAATATTGGACTGTTTTTATTAAGATTTCTCTTGCCTACAAACAAGTATGATGATTTACCAATATTAGCACTTAATTTATGAGATTTTAGCCATGAACTTAGAATTAGATTATAATGTAAGCGCAGGCATACTTAATTAAGTAAACTCCCTTCCCTCTTTTTTTTTTGTACTAAAAAGTCTTCTGTGACGATCTATTTTCTTATTATGCGGTGCTGGGGCTTGCGTGTGTACAAAACTGCTGGTGGACGACTTCAGTGCATCGGAGGCCGGTTCAACCTTGCCCAGTGCATTTTTTTAAATTTCAGATTCTGCTTTAGATGTATCTAATATTATTGAGGATAGTGACGGATTTTTGTTTCGATCCTTTAGGTTTTGGGTGCATTGTTTCAAAAATTGTTTCGATTTCCATCTTCGTATTGTCCATGAAAATTGCCAGATCTTCATTTCCTGCAAATATTTCAAATTTAGAAACATAAAAAAAGTGAATTTTTTTTTAATTTTGAATTCTCTTGATATGATACTTAATTACATCTCAAAAGGAATAAATAATGAACTATGTTTTAGGCTATTTAAGAATGCTATAAATTTTTGTTCAAAACAGTAGTGGTCGGGATAAACAATTTAGGGGGTGGTAATTAACTTTATAATTAACCACTTTAATTAGTGGACTGTATTAAAATATGGTGGTGGGGGTTTTATACATAGGTTGTGAATTGAAACATGTATTCTAGGTATTATGTACCTTAATAATACAAGAATTAATTTACATTAAATATGATAAATATATACAAAGATTTCTAACTACTTTCAAGCATTCATCCTTTCACACATAAAACTAAATAGATACTGTACATTCGGTTAACTATTATTAAATATCTAACTAAACTTCTTGGTTATTTAAATTTAACAAGAACTAGATAACTTCTTTCTTTACTGAATTTAATTGACCTTTCTGTTAATTCAAAACTTCAACTGACTGCCTTTCCGTTCACACTAAATACCTTGTGCTTTACGTCTTCTTTGATTCTCTCAACTTAACTTCAACTTCACCAGGGATGTAAGACTTCGAATATTTGATTCGAAATTTCCAACCGCCATTTAGCTTCTATCTTCAACTGCAGAGACTCTAGAAAATGCGTTAAAACGACCAAAGGAATTCTTTATCCAAGCTTGGACAAAGAGGACAGAGATTACACAGATATTCTCTAAATATCTGTGCAAACAAATGAGAAAAACTACTAAATATCTAGGCGTCAGCCAGATATTTAGTAGATGTACTTGACGCCAAATCCATGCAGAGCGATGACTGGGATCGATACATCACGGTTGAGTGGTTGTAAGGCACGTTATTATTTCTTTCTTTGACCAAAACTTAAACTTTGAGAAAACTAACTAAACATGGCGTCAAACAGGGCAGCGACAAGGGCTGATGTTTTTGGCGTCAAACTTAAACAGAGCGGTGACTGGACCGTTGTTTGACTGAGTGTTTGTCAGGCACTAAAATCTAATTTTTCCTACCGGCGCGGCATAGAGAAATAAAGCGGAAAAATGCGCGGCAGCGGATGCATTTGAGAGGGTAGAAGCTGTTCTTTCTTTATTTGAGATGTTGTTTACACAACACTGACTAAGACAAAGATATATTAAATTTAGAACGATTAATAACGATTTCTTTGACGGAGTAACAACGTGCTGTTGCATATAACGGAATCTATTATACGGACAATCCAGGTTCGAACTAAGGAGTAACTGAAATAAATCTATTCGGAGTTTAATTATGGCACATTCATACTACGGACACGGCACATATAACAACCAGCAATATTACTCGACCTGTCAGGCGAAAAATTAAATTTGACCTTGCTAATGTCAGTTGGGTAGGAAAAGTCAGGGCTGGATTTGAAATATATAAGTATGATTTTCCTTTAACAGAGCCGTAATATAAAATTTCAAATATCAATGGAATATTAAATTTATGTATACCTTGCTGTATGAGCAGGAAATCTAAAGAAATTCTTCTTGGAAGAATATCTCTGGTTGTACAAGTTCTTATTGCTTAAACACCATGGCTTTTTGCATTACACAATGTCATAAACAACGTTCGTATCTCACAATGTCAATTATTTGACAAATACACGCCTATGGTTTCGATTTAACTCCAATAGCAATAAAATAAACCAGTCGTAAAAACACGACGCCGCTGGCGGCAGTACACAATATGTTGGGGTGTTTCCCCAACAAGTAGTCATTAGAATTTTGTATCAATTTGCCAAAATCCTTCCATTTGGATATTGGTTGCATATCTAATTTCCCACTAGTCCCATGTCGTTTCCAAAGCTCTTTAAATTTTGATGAAATTTTTCCTTTGCTTAGTACAATTAATCCATCATACAGTTTATCACGTACAAGTCTCAACAGGGCATGAACCGATTTGTCTAGCCTTTTGACTTTTTTCCCACCTAAATATATGTATTTTATTGTGTGGTGCATGCGTTCAATATGCATGTTTGTGTTGAGTTTACTGTGTAGCCTGTAGCAATATGCCCATGAATTAGTTTTTGTCATATATTTTTTCTTAAAATAAGTGCCAAAAGCATATGTCTCAGGATCATTCAAAATATGTGTTAAAAATTTGGACAACATACATTCATACTTCTTGCATAAGCGTTTTTAAAATTCTGTATACAACAACCTAAAATGCACAAGAAACTAATAAAAAAGTAAGTAAGTAAGTATATTATTTGAGTTTATCAAATTGAGGTTTCCTCTCCACGCCTTATTGACGTGCCACGTACAATACAAGCTGTCATGAATAAATCATAATTTAAGTATGTAATTTTATTTCAATTGCTGCAACTTACCGAAACTGGTTTTGCGATCATTTTTGTCCATGGATTATAGTATGCTTCGGCCATATCCATTTGGTTTGAACAAGACCACACTCCGTTTTTATATATTCGAGGAATATGTTCAAAATGATATCATCACTTGTATTAGAAATGCAGAAGGCACATTAGAATCATTATCTTAAATTGTCCAAAACAAAAGTAAGGAGTTCAAAGGCATAGTTATTCATTCCAAAAGTTCCATCCACACATATGTAATTATTCGAAAATGCCTTAAAAACATTTGTTTGTCCTTCATTCATTACAACAACAACAACAACAATTTATTCAAATCACAATTACAAGTAAATCTTCACTAGTATCAACATATAGACTGCGATGTAAGGAATAAATGAGTTTCACGTACGCACTGCATGTCGACAGTAGGTTTACTCATCTCAACTTATCACGCTTTGGCTGATGACCTGCCTAATCTAACTATGTTAAATCCTAGCGTGCTATTTCATGAGTATCATTCATTATAATTAGGGCAATGTCCTAATTTTTCAGTTGAAGATAATCATCTAAACCAGTGTTTTGAGGTTTATAAAATAGCAGATTGTTGTTATCTGCATCATGAACCCACGTATCCAAACTTACGGCATCATTCTGAGGCCTTACTGAGGTGGATTGTAAATTAAAACTTGATTCAATATTGTATGTCTTTTTGGTCAAAAGATGTAACCACACTCATCATTGCAGGACACATTCCATTAAGTTTCTTGGTACCTTGTGTTTTAATATGTCGTAACCCTTTACCTCTACAGTTGTAAAATCCTGAACGGTGTGACATATGTAATTTGCGACGCCATTTCTTGGTCTTCTTTCTGAAATAAAGTTCGCATGTGATTTCTTTTCTGTACCAGTTTTCCGTATCAAAAATTCGCCGTTAAGTCTATTGCTTCAGATGCTATTGAAATATCATGCGATTCTGTGTAATGTTGAAGCAGATCTTTATGATAAATGACAACATAGTCACATAAAACACATTTCTTTCTGGGAGTTCTATTATCACTTACGTACAACGAACTATGGTTCTTCTTAATATGGAATGTTAGTTAAAGTAGCATTATGATTAAAGTTTCTGTTGCATTCACTACACGCGAACCGAAAACTTTTAGTCTTAGTTGTAAATTTGTCTGGATGGCATTGCTTAACGTGCCTTGTTAAGTCACATATTCGGTTGTAAGTTTCAGAATCACTGCATTTCACAAATTCACATGTATTGTAGACTTAAAAGGCATGATTTCTGGGTACAAACGATTCAACTTTTCCACCAAAACTAAACGACAAAGACAACTAGGGGATACTGTTGTGGACAAACGATAAGCCAGACATAAAGGTTATGGATTAATTATAATCAAAAACGCAAATGTCGCAAACAAATGATCATAAAACCCAACTGCGCATGTTGCAAAAAGTTATACCTCCAGACGTAGACGCTAGTTTGTTTAAATGCCGAAGTAAACACTTACAAAGACATGACCCCCAGAAGGCTACCGTAATGAAAAATAGACCATTATCGCCGACGACTAGTTTAATTATTTCATTTAATACAATTCTCAACGCAAAGCTTGCAGATGCTGACTTAGAGTTTAAGTTGAAGATGTGTTCGCTAAACTTCAATTTCTGATCTAGATATGAATTATTTTTTTCTCATTTCAATAGGCAAGGTATTAATTTTCTTTTTGATTTGGATCCATTGTTTTGCAAAAAGTCATTGTCGCACAAACGGGACTATACTTATATATTACTCGTAATTAGGATTATAAGATCCTTTACACAAATAGTGCACTATATAAAAATCGGCCTTTCCCATTGGTCGATTCGCATGGCCCTCCGCTCGCTTCGCTCGCTACGGGGGCTCAAGAAAAGGAAACTAAGCAGGTGCTAACCCAATCTAACCCAAGACATACCCAAAATCAAGAAAAAAGGCTGTTTAGAAACATAATCTTAAAAAAAAATAAAAAAAAGCAACGGGGTTCGAACACGCGTTTTCCAGGTGAGACCCGACGATCTAAACCTCTACACCACTAGGGCTCTTGATAGAAATTGGTTGCATCACGCAGACATATCGTAATACGAGATGGATCGACCAATGGGAGAGGTCGATTTTTACATAGTGCACTATTTGTATAAAGGATCTTTAAATGCTCGTAATTATATGCCTATGTATACTGGTCGACATATTGAAATGAACACCAAGTAAACCCTGGTAAATTTTCATATTTTCAGAAAAGTTATATTTCATTCATACTAAGAAACTATGATACCTTGAGTAAATTAATGCGTTAGTTCTCCTCCTCGTAGGTTTCAGCTAGGTGAAATCAATCAATTGGTTCTACCAAGTTCAAATTCTGCAATATGCCGTTGGTATAGTTAGTTTTGCACCGTTTCTTAGTACAAATAAGATAAATCTTTCCTGAAAATGTACCAATGTTTACTGGGTGTTCATTTATTTGTGTATATTCCTTATTATTTTATCGACTGACGTAGAAGTTTGCTACGTCAGTCGACAATAGTATATTATTTTATATGGAGAAAAAGTAACTTTTCCTCCAAATAAAATATGCTGTTTTTTCTTCAAATGTCGACAATTTAATGCAAAAACATCTCTTTTTAATAGTAATAATATCTAATTATTATTAAAGATAAGTGGGTTCGCAAGGCGGCTTAGACCGGTGTCGCCGACACCGGTGTCGGTGAATAGGCACAGGTTGTTGCTATAGTAATGTAACATAAAGCTGTCAGTTGACTGCACGGTCAACAATAATTATTTTTTTAAGATTGCGTCTCTGATTGCGTTTTAATTCCGTATTGATAAGCAGTTATTGAGTAAGTTCGATTAAATAATAACCAATGTGAAATTAGTGATTTTTAGAAATGCAGTCACAAATTGAGTGATACATACAAATTGTAGTTTAATAAATCTTGAGTTGTTGACGCTTATTTTGTTGTCTGTTTGTATTGTATCTATGTTGCTATGACAACACTTTTACCTCCGCCGGCGGAAAAGTGAAAAGTAAAGCTCCGGCGGAGGAAAAACGAAACTTCACGGCCGCCTACACAGTCGAGTAATGACGGATTTACTGACGTTTGAAGAAAATAGTATATTATTTTATATGGAGGAAAAGTGATACTTTTCATGGCGCGCTCGTGTTTAACAGCCGAACGGAGTGAGGCTGGTAATAGAGAGCAAGCCATGAAAAGTAATTTTTCCTCCAAATAAAATATGCTGTTTTTTCTTCAAATGTCGACAAATTAATGCAAAAACATCTCTTTTTAATAGTAATAATATCTAATTATTAAAGATAAATGGGTTCGCAAGGCGGCTTAGACCACGGTCGTAGGTGGCCTTGCTTAGACCGGTGTCGGTAAATATAATGTAACATAAAGCTGTCAGTGGACACTGTCAACAATAATT